>CM076570.1:242823878-242943064 GCA_034641835.2 Pinus albicaulis
CTTCGAGGGTGGGTATAAACTGGTTATGAATGTCATGGTGGATTTTTCGTGAGGGTGTGATACTCTGACCAAGGGTGACCAGGGACTGCTACTATGGGAGAAAAAATGGATGGGTGGGTGGGGGACATAGTGCACCGTTTCCGGTCTTTGTACACTTACCAAAATAATAAAATAATGGGGTTTGGTTTGTACAAAACACAGAGATGGGTGTCCCAAAACATGAAAGTGTTCACTCACTGATGATACGAGGAAGGTGTTTTTGCTGAGGGCGAGGGCCCCATTGGTTGGTCTCATGTGTGAGGTTGATGAATCGGATGGAAAATGTCGCACATGGGTTATGCTGATGGAGGTATGGTAGGCCAAATGTGAGGCGCGATAGTGCACTTTCAATATGCTTGCAAAACCTGTTCGTCTGGGAAATAGGTTTTATTTTGATATGGTAAAAATTGACTTGATGCATGGTAGGTGAATGGGCATGAGGTGCTTCCCAGACTACGGTGGTATGGCCATGGCGTCACTATTTTTGTGATATATGGTCTACTTTGGGTGACAAGCACCATGGAGGGGAGGCTCTATCGACTAATGAGGATGCTTATCACGTGCAAGGTGAGGTTATGATAAACATGGTCGGGTGTTTGGAACCTATTGTTAATTTCTGTTGGAGAAATGATGTCAGGATATAAAATTTTTTTCTAGGACTCTATCATGCTGGCAGTAGAATGATACCTTTTCTGGAAATTTTAGTGGATGGAGTTGTGGATGGTTTGCATACTACCTGCAAAAACAAATACCCCTAGTGAAAGCATCTTCTTTATTCAAATATTATTTGAAGGACATGTGCTTTAAAAAATAAGATGAGAGAGGGCATACCTGCCGGCATTGGAAAATTATTTTTTGAGGGGTGCGAATGTGTGGCACCACCCTTGGGCGTTATGGAGCGCTGATCATAGTTCTGCTTTTGGTCTGGTGATTGGGCCTTCTGAGCTCTCGTTATGGTCCTCCAAATTTTCTGTAAAGGGTGACATATAGGCGAATATGGCGTGATTCAGTTCATTTGTGTCTGTTGAGTGTTGAGAGGTGAAAGGATTTTGCGGAGCAGTTCTTGCCGTTGCAGTCAACCTGAGCACCCAGGATTAGCGATTTTTGAGTTAGGTAGGCTCCTATGATATCCTACAGTTTAATTTTTTCAGTGTGTTGGTGCCAGGGTTCGTACAAGATGGGTTTGTACGGATCTTAGGCCAGTTTTTACCTTGACCGCGTGGGTGATCAAGGTACAGCCATGCACCTTGCACGCTAAAACAGAGTTTTGCATGCATTTAGCATGTGTATCCTAGATTTAGGCATGCCTTTGGCACATCTGTGAGAAGGAAAGATGCGCCCTCCTCGCGCTTATCTGAGGAATATGCGTGTGAAGAGCCGAAGCTATTTTTTGCCCATTTTTTTGGAATTTTTTTCTGTTTTTTTGTATTTTCAGTGTGGCTCATGTGTTCCTGTTTTGATGACAAGATGTTTTGGAGGGAGAAGGATTGGCCCGATCTCCGTGCTACCTTAGCTGCTGATGGTCCCGTGCACCAACAGTTGGCACACTGGGGTCTTCTCAAATTTCTGGAGAATGAATTGCTATGATCACAAGATCGTATTTTGCCCTACCTGGTCCAATGCTCGAACAGGTGGTGCAAGGTGATGGTGCTGCGGGGGTGTGACCTTGATATCCATCCTGAGACAAATATCTATTTTGTGACGGGTTGTTGCCTCAGGGTGAGGTGCTTCGATATCCACTTCCCTCTCAGAGGGTGGATCTTGAGATATTTTCATCAGGCCACTGTGTCGGGGCACCCATTACGGAGGGGTGTATGGCTATTGCTACAGTGACAGACTTGGCCGAGTGGTGTGCTATAGAGGCCATTGTGAAATTGGTGGGTTCGTCTGCTCCTCATTGGGCATTGGGTCTGCAGATCAGTGTCTTGTGCCGGCTGAGGGTCGGGCACTTTTTTGACGTTTCCCATTTATGTTATGACAGGATGCTAGCACAACTTTCCAAGGTCTGAGATGGATCAAAGCTATTTACTTATGCCATCACCTTATGCAGTATCATGTATGAGTGGGTGGTACTTCTGAGACCTATGGTGGCGGTGCCTGCTGAGGGGCCACATGAGCCTCGCATGAGGAGGTGGAATCCTGTGATGCCCCGAGGAGGTGGAGGTAGGGTGTGGCGTTATTGGAATGCCACCACGGAGGCTTCATTTGAGGCCAATCCTTAGGTGTTCCTGCCATTCCCTTATGCAGGGATGGACTTCTGAGGAGATCCAGACATGGGTCTGCCCGGTGGATATGATTGGGGACCCGCAGGTATGTCTTTGTGTTTTCTGCATTTAATTGAGTATTTATGTTTATATGTGTATTATGATGACACTGACATAGTATTGGTTAATCTTGTATATTTTGGCGAGGTCGGTCATCCTATGGCTTGGTTGGTGGGGCACCATCCGATTCGGTAACCTCGAGGAGCTCGCGAGGGACAAGGAGGAGATCTTGCACAACCTCTGGGTGGAGCACTAGGTGGTGAGGCTAGCCCTTCGGGGGAGGGTAGCAGCTCGGTTTCTGCCGAGACTACTACTGAGAGAGATCGTGCCGATGCGGTAGAGGCTCGTGTTGTTGAGCTGACCGAGAAGGTGGTAGCTTGAGAGGATGCATGGGGTCGAGTGGACTACTTGACCCAGGGGATTCCTACCCGAGGCTTTGTGGATGACCTTGAGGATATGTGGTTGGAGACCTTGATGGCTCGGGAGAGGGGCTATCGGCCAGTTTTATGTCGGGTGGCAATCTCCGATTTGACGTCGGCTCCAGTATTGGTACCAGGAGAAACAATGGGTCCAAGTGCCCAACTTGTGGGAGCACTTCCCTAGAGTCTTATTCTACATGGGGAAAGCACCATTATGAGGATGCTTCCCCTATTTTTTTTGACTTGTACATATGTATCTTTTTGGGTTGACTTGCGGGTTAGGGATACTATTTTTTGTACTCAGACACATACATTTTTGGTATATATATGCGAGAGATATTTTTTGCGGCTCTACATGGTGTGCCCCCTATTTCTATTTATGGATTATGCTATGATGATTGATATCTATGTTTTCTATGTTGTTGTTGTTGTTGGTTTTTTTTTTTTTAATTAATTAATTAATTTATTTATTTTTTATGTATGATGGTTTATCCGAGATGCATTCCAGTTTAGAATATTGTTAGCTATGTGATAAGTTGTTTGGTTTTGACTCCTTGGTACATGTGTGAATGTAATGTGGTAAAATTGTCTGCTTAATCTTTTTGCACGCAAGTATTTTCTAAATATATGTGAATCTCTTATCTCAAATGTTTGGTTTAACTATGAAACTATGAATTGGGAATCAAGGTAGATATGTAAATTGCATATGCCCTGATTGAGGGTGTTGCACATAAGTCCGATGACGACTTCATATTCTTCCTGATTGTTTGCTGCTAAACCGATACAAACACCATTGGTGTCGAGTGGTGATTGGTTAGGGTGATAGATAACCCAGGCGGTTGCTGCTAAAATTTGAGACCATCATGATGCTCCATCAGCAAATATGAAGTAAGGGTCAGGTTGGTAATCCATTGTGACACTAGAGCGCATTTTGTAACAAGTCATTTGGTCAAAAATTTAAAGTGGTTGGGTCTGTGTATGTTGACTCTAGGGGAGGGCCTTCTTGGCCCTTATGGGAAGAATTTCTTGAGGTAAAGGCTGTTGATGGGGTTTTTGAGGCATGTTCCCTCCTGCTCAGTCAAGATGTATGCCCCCTTGAGGAGGCAATGTTTTATAATGTAGGGTCCTTTCCACAAGGTTTCTAAATTTCATGGCCCTAGAGCTTCTTTTGCGACATCATAGCAGAGGACTAGTTCTCCCTCGGTGAATGAGCGAGGGTTGATGTGGCGATCGAACGATGCTTTTACCTGTTTCTTGTGGGCCTCGTTGTGTTTCAGCGAGTGTCGTTGGATTTTGTCGACAAGCTCTAGTTGTACTAGATGCTATTCTAGAGGCTGGGTATCATCGAGGAGTTTGATGGTGGCATGTAAATTCGGGATCTTGCGGAAATCAATGCAAAAGCATAGGGTGCCCTGATATTTTACGATAGGAATAGGATTGGGAACTTGAGTCCTAGTTCTAATACATGATGAAAAAAACCATATATGGTGTATCATGTCATCGAATTTTGGTGGGGGGAGAATCTCTATGATGGGAGTTTGCGTGAGAGCAAGGCTGGGTCCCCTGTTAGGATGGTCAATTTCCTGTTGGTGGAAATTGTGCCTGGTGCAGAGGTGCCTGAATGTTTCCATTAGCGGGCATGCCTCTAGTTCCTGGTTATGGCCAGTGAAAATGGTGCATGGTACCACTATGCCAATTGAGTAGATTGTGTGGGAATCAACACTACTCTTCGTCCCAGATGTGGATGCTTGGAAAGGATCTGTTATAGAAGACGAGAGCTTCTACTTCCATTTCTGAGTTTTTGGCTTGGGTATGTCTAACTCTTTTTGGGAGTGTAGAATTAACGCTACTCTTTCCACTCTAAGGTTCAGAATATTTTCACATTTTATTATATGATGAAAGTGTGAACAAATCTGACAATAAGTGTGTGTGATATTCTCTTGGTTAGAGAGAAGTCTTTGCGGTTGAGAAGAGATTGTGTGAAAATTGTTTGTGAGGTGTTTCAGTTCTTTGTACTAATTGACCCAGTGGCCAATCAGGTCGCATAATCCATATGTTATCCTAGGTTGGACCTGGGTCATGCTTGGTTGGTGCGACATCCCAGTTTTCCTATTATGCCGATGTGGGTATGGGGTTGATGGTCTGGGGGAAATCTGCCTTCTATACCAGTTGAGGAGATCATCGCGTTTCTTTTCTAATGTATGCATCATATCAATTAGATGATGCACTCGCGGGATATAGGTACATCACTGTTCATGGTGATTGCCCTAACATACTAGGAAAAACAACCTAGATATGGGGTTCTCATCTTGCTCACTTGGTGGCGTGACTGGGTACCAGTGGCGTAGCACTTATAATTCAGGGAAAGTGGCGACCACATGATTGGGCATTTTACACAACACACATGTTGGTCTTCTCTGCATAGGGCGATTGGGGGTAAATAAGGGTTCCCTGATTGGTCACTTTTCAGCTGACAAAAAGAGGATGGATCTACTCATCAAATCTTCTTGGGTTGTTGAGTTGTTCATAGATTCCGAGTCAGAGCCGTCTTCTCGAGAGAGGCGAACTATAGTTGATTGTATACAAGCTAGCGCTGCACAGAATATAGGGATTTAGTGACAATAGTGTATCGAATGATTACCACCACATATCTGACATGAATACTGGGTATCTGGTTCAGTGCGATATACTACATGAACTGGATGCCATCGGTGGAAATTTTCCAAAGCTGGGCAATCAATGATGAATCACGCTCATCACAAAGTATATAGAGTTTGATAGGAGGAGGGGGAATGGATGGGAATATTTCAAGCGACTGTCGCTTCTCCTGCAGGTATAGGATGATGCGAGTTTCATCTCTAGATGATTGGGTGGAGGGATCCTCTTTATAGGATTGCTCGATGGCATGTAAGGCATCCCTATATCACAAGATCTCTGGGAAATGATGGGTATAGTGTCCATAATTTCTGTAGATAGTGCATGCGTGATTATTACACAATGATTTGCCTTGAATTTTGGTGGCAGGTTCCTTTTTTTACGGGAACTTGGTGCCGTGATGTCTACCATAGAGCTAAGGAGTGGTTTTAATTCATCCACCTCTGGGAATATGTGGGTAGGGTGTCCTACTATGTCACATATGGTGCAGCGTGGTGATTGTGAGTGCGCGGTGGGAATCTCCACCTTCTTTCCTCTTCTCTTAGTTTTCTTATTTGTAATCATCGATTTTGCGATCAGAATTTCCTTTGCAGGGATGTTTGCGATAGTCTCCTAAACGATTTCGGGATTAATAGTGTTTAACCCTATAGAGGTGATGTGCGTGACTCCTATTGGAGTAAGTGGGACTAGGTACGAAACTGGTATTGCTAATGATAATTTGGGTAGGACCACCGTGGCCATGACCTGCTACAACATGAAACTAGCTGGGGGGAAGAGGAAAGGAGTTTGGGAGGTAGCGTAGGCTACAGAGGCTGCCGTTGCTGAGGACTTGGTGTCATTACTTCTCCTCTCCATGTCTTGAATATCTTTGGTGCTTGACGAGGAAATCATGCACACCAGATCCCCCGTGACTTCAGATGATGACTTAGGTATAATAGGGGGATCTCCTAGAAATGACCCTAGGATGGATGATAGTTGTGACTGGCCGGGGCAATATTCCTGGTACTGTGTAAGCACATCAATAGATGTGTATACATAGGGTAGAATGACATCGGTATTTTTTAGGGGATTCTTTTCACTATGTGTCAACTGGTTGACAGTAACGATGCGGTCCTCATGGGGGAACATCATAGTTCGGAAGAAAAAGGAGGCGATGGATGACATGACGTACATATAACTCCAGCCAAGGAGTGTATTGTAGTCCAATTGGGCGTCCAAGACTTCAATGTCTATAAGGATCTTCTTGTCGGCTAAGCAGACCAACATGTTTTGATAAAGACCGATGGGGGTTGAAGGGCGACCATCGTATGCTCTAAGCATGATGTTTGATGGCTTTAGTTCGAGAGATCCTAACTTCTTCCAAACATTCTTTGACATGATGCATGTGGATGCAACTTCGTCAATGATACATCAGTGAATGGTGATGTTTTGGACCAACACCAGTATTTGAAAGGTGACCAATGAAGGAAGCTTAGGGGTGGATTTATCTAAATAAAAATCCATAAGGCATGAATCGATAGGGTTGATGGTGCCTAACGTGAAAAGTAAGGCTTTTTGTTGCTTTGGGCATGATTGTAATACCTCCAAAGCTGACATAGTAGCGGGAGATTGAGCTAGACCATCCAAAATGCTATAGTTATGGGCTGCTTTGGAACAGTTTCCTACCCGCCTAGTTGGTACTTTATCCATTTTTTGTAGAGGTGCAATAGGCATCTTTGATATGGTCAAAGGTGCTATTGGTGCACTTGTACTAGCCCTTGACGCATTGGTGTCTGGTGGGGTATCATAATTTCGGTTCTGTGTCTGAATTTTTTTTTCTTTGCCAGTCATGTAGATTTCATGGTTGTTTTTTCCTGAATCATTGGGAGTTTTTTGCTGCGTGCTAACTATCCCTTGATGGGGGAAGGGCTCCTGCATGACTGTTGTCTGCCGGGAGGATCCCCCCTGTCCGCGGTTACTCTACAACTTCTTCAGCTTAGGGAGGTCGAGATAGTGCTGAATGTAATGTCCGTACTCACCATAGATTGAATAAGAGTGGTTCATTCAAAGAATTGGTATCTTGTTATGCCTTTGGGGGTTGCTTGGCTCCTGGTTTTGATTTCGGTTAGAGTTGCCTCCAACCTGAGATCACAGAGGGCTTTGTTGGTTGCTGCCCCCCTATCTAGGATTTCCTTTAGGCTTGCTTTTTCATTTTTTATTAACTTCGTTGGGAGGATAATTTGGATTCTCCTGGTTGTATGGTTGGCGCGGTTGTTTTTGGGAGGGTTGCAAAAAGTTCACCTATGCATTATTCATCATGGGCGGGTCTGATGCTGGAGACTGGGCGTATTGCGGTCCCTGGTTTGTAAATGGCTATTGGAGTGGAGATCTTCCATCAACATGTCTAGCTGTGTACTGGGTCCCCTGAGCTGGAGGATAGGGTCCTCCATGCTGATGGTGGTACGATGATGCCCTACTCATCAAATTTTGCGGAGGCATGGGATAACTTTGGTAACCGGGTTGTGGTATGTTCTGGGTAGAATCATACATGTAACCGGGGAATTGAATGCTGTTGCTTAGGTGATTTTGGGTCAACGACCCAATTAAACCGTCTGCAGAGTTCGACGCGCCTGGAAATTATTTGTAAGTTTGCAAGCGCAGGGTGATGAACAGGATATTGTAAATATACCCTAACTGCATATAGATCAACTTGAGTTGTTGGGCCTTACTGATGGAATCCTCTTTAGATATGGGCCTTTGCCACGCCACATCCTTTGAAATCTCTGCGATGAGAGTTTTCAGGAACAGGTCTAATATAACTCAATCGTTGAGTTTGGCTTTTCACAAACTACGATGCCGCTGCCATTCGTGGAGATGGTTGGAGATATGGACGACGATGGTTTGCCTAAAGTGGGTCAGTAATTCCATTTCAGAATCGTGGTGGATGGGTAACTGAAAATAGGTCAGGAACGTAGTAGTAAGGGCACTAAAAGTTCCATGTGTAGCAAAAGGTTTCTCCACATACCATTTCGCTGCTATTCTGGTTAGGGTGCGTTGAAATAGTCTTAGTCGAATAGTATCGTCAACGGTGCTATTCGAAAAACACCATAGGTGGAAAGTCATAACATGATTTGGGGGGTATTTCGCTTGCTTCCCTTCGAATTTTGGAATTTCTGAAGGGAGATTTGTGGGCATGGGAGGCCATATGTGGTTGTGTGAAATGGGGTCATTTGTTAACTTGGTTAAATCTGGTAGATTTAATGAAGCTAGAAAAGGTGACTGCGAGTTTGTATCCATTGAAACTTATGAAAAAACAATGTTTTGGTTAGTAATAGGGTTTTTTTGTGATGTACCTTGCTGTGTGTTCACCTAGCTTCTCGAATGGGTAGCACTCCTATGCCCTCTAGGGGTTGTGGGAGGAGTGGTGTGTGGTGACCCTGTGGGGGTGTTCACCAGTGTGGCATTGGGAGACCGACTAGGGTTCCCAACTAAAGATGCCCCAATAAAGGATGAACCAATAATTGTGGTCTTGTTCCGTCTTTGACGCCTAAATGGCGAAAGACCTGGAACCCCTCCTAGTAATGGGGGGAGGTCCAAAATACGTCTAGATTGATGAGGTCCCATTGGGTCCATTCTGGCATCGACTAGGTATGGTTTTGGAAATATTTGAGAGGATAGAGATTATAATCAAAGAAAAATTCTGATCGCATACATAAAACAAAGCAAAAAATGAAATAAATTTTCCCTTTAGATTAATCCTATGTGATCAGTCAATAAAAAAAATATGGTTTTTGTTGTTGATGTATGATACTCAAATCCTACAAGTCCTAATCGTCCTCACACACTCAAATGTAACTAGGCCTTGAGAATATATCTTGTGAATGCTGGTACAATGTCTTGAAAGAACTGGCGACGCCCCCAGTCAACCAAAGAAAATCCACCAAGGTAAGGGTAGAGGATCTAGTTATACCTGCATCGTCACTTATAGGGAAAGGATGCCCTAATTTTGGCCACTAAGCACCCCCGTCCCACATGAGTGTTAAATTATTTGGCTTCTTGATAGTTTAGCCACCAGTATCGAGTATCAGATGGGTCAAGTAGCTCCGAATGATACCACACGCACTGGGCCTAAGCCTAACCTCCTCCGAATCTGGTCTCTGCTGTGCTTGGGTTTTCTTTTCCATGGACGCATATGAAGATTTGAAAGTCCCCTAAATAGTCAACTTTTATGTTTCAAGATGAATATTGACCAAGGCAGCTTATGGGATGCCTACCCTCTTGGTCCTAACTTAGACTATAAATTATTTTGTGGCTCATGTGGGGAGAATTTAGTGAGTTTTGTTAAGTTAGTTTTAGGTGTCTTTACTTTACGTAGGGTCTATATGTGTGTGATCAAAAGCTGAACAATAACATAATTTGAAGGTGCGGATATGTGGTGATCCTTTTCAAAATCCCTTATTTAAACTATGTTTTGTTGTTTCTTGCTCAAAAGAAAAACAAGCACGGATATGGGCCACTTTCAATTTTCCCTAGTTAATCTAAATGATCAACTATAGGGAGATGGTAAGTTGTCAATATAGAGTGTTCATTATGATTTCCTAGGATCACCCGAGGGTGCAAAGGCAACAGACATTACTTGATCTTCTACCGATAATTCGATCATGGTCCCAAATCCCAGTGCAAAAATTGAACTAAACTAATGAATTTTACACTAGAAAAATGAAAGAGATTTAGCTAAGCATGCATGGAATTGGGCCACTTACTTTGGATAATTAAATAGGTGTTTGGTACCTAAATTCGCAAAACATAATTTATTTCGAAATGCAAGTTAATTTGCCTCCTACTTAAACTATGTGTTAACTTTTCGAAAATCAACTTGAAATAAAACTAACACCTAAACTACTAAAAGCAGCTAAAAGTGAGCTTTAACAAGTTGTGGGGCACCTTAACTAGTGCCGGCAGAAGTATTGTGGGTTGCCAGTCACTTTACAAGTAAGAAAAATATGGAAATAGTAGAAAAAAATCCTACTTCTGGTTTCCGCGTGGAAAAGAATGAAACATGCGCGAAGGCCCCGCGCAGGTCACCTCTGAACGCGTGTACTAGGGTGAGTTTGTCTGTGAAAAATCCACGCAAGTTCCTGCAAAGTAATTTTTTGGGAGCTCTTCCGCTTC
Organism: Pinus albicaulis; assembly: GCA_034641835.2. Taxonomy (NCBI): domain Eukaryota; kingdom Viridiplantae; phylum Streptophyta; class Pinopsida; order Pinales; family Pinaceae; genus Pinus; species Pinus albicaulis. The sequence goes on from CM076570.1 coordinate 242,834,407, forward strand.
CGCCTGTCACTGAGGGTGAATTAGGCAGTGAAGGAGAGAAAGGGGGGCAGTTCTAGCCCAACTCGTCGGCAAAGAAAGAGGTCTCTGCAAAAAAGGCTTAGCCAATAAACTTGGAAATAAAAGTTAGTGGAGTCACCAATCCTGTGTTAGTGTGTTTGGCACAAAAATGTACCAAATCACACCTGCTTAAGAGGGGTGGCTTTTCCCTCTTAAGATCTTGGTCACAAGCAGAAAATAGATGGAGTCAAGAAAGTTAGTGGAACATGCTAAAACATAAACATACTAGATAGAGAAATAACATGCATATTCAAACATAAAAACTAAACTAAAACAAATAAAACAAAAGCTTTGAATAGAGTAAAAAAAATTCAATAATCCAAACAACGACGCTTACGTGCCCTCTTATTGAGTGTTGGTAGGAATGAAGGATGAAACTTTTACCCACTTTCCAAGGGGGCCTTAGAACTATGGAGGTCCAAGTCCCGATTCAAGGATGTCTTTACTTCCGAGCTACCTTAGCGCAAATTATCCCTTTCTAAACTATGGTGGACTGGAGTTGTTGGATGGCCAACAACAGAGTCCCCTCTATCTCTGCTCTAGATTACTCATTGCTGGTATTTCTTGGGGAAATTCTGGCCAGCATAACAATGTGTTCTCATATTTTTCATCTCTTGGTGGCCTTTTATAGGAGAATTCAAACTCTCCTTCCCTCTCTTGGTACATTGTGGATGGTGACCCAAGAGAGGAAGGTTATTCCATTGTGTGATCCCTTGAGGTCCTAAGGAGACTTGGGTGGCCTCAAGTGTGGGATCAATGTCCTGGAGTGTGCGTTATGGTCCCAGAAAGTGACTTCCACCACTCTGAGGACCGCGCAACTTCTTGAGGAAAATCCGCGCAAAGGCGCATTTAGCTGGTTCATTAAGTGTACAATTTGATTTTTACTCTTAGACCTTAGATATTTTTAAATAATTCATATTCTCTAATGTCTCTCAGCCGTGTAAATATTTCCGCATGACATTAGATAATGTCATCTTTGCTTGTCTGATTTTCCAGTGATAATACATAATATGGAAGATGATAAGTAGATTTGAGTATATAATGAACTATATGATAATTAGGGTTGTGTACCCTAATTATATACATTATGAATGACATATTTATTGTAGCTTCGTCAATAAATTTTATTAAATATATGGGAATCTGCCTATGAAAATTTCTTGGCATAGACTCATTTGGCTTAGCGTTATTTTTGATATCACTACTCCTTGCACGGTGGTATTATTGCAATGCGATCATTATAACGATGGCATAAATGGTATTATTATAATAAAAATGGTTGAATGGATAGTGTTGGAATATAATGATGAATTTGATACATGCTCCAACATTGATTCCAAAGCCCTAGCATAAAATAAATTGCAACATTCATAGTGAATGGAGTGTTAAAGATTGGTTGGATATTGAATAGCCTTTGAATGGAGTGTTATCGCATTAATATGCTTGACCTATTTCATGTCAGGAAGTAGTATTAAGTCTAGATGAATGATGTCATTTGGCATGACTATCATTGGGTGAATAATATTATCTGACATTGCAATATTTAATATTGACCAACATTTAGGGAAGAATGGAAGGATGTAAATTCATGGTTCAATTATTCAGAGCTACCTATTAATATAATGGCTGATAGTGATAATGAAACACATTCTTTAAATCACTGCATCCAATGTTGAAATCGAATGACCGCGATAAAAATATTACAGATGTGTCCCCGACACATCCCCACTAAAATGGTATTATAGTGGCATTGCAGAAGATTTGAGACCTAGTGTTGAGTAGTCTCTCATAATTGTTTTTTAGGGTTTTGTGCCCTAGCGGTCCAAGAGGTCAAGCTGTTGGTAGAATTGCAGGTAGTGTTAATGGTGACAAAAGTGTTAACTCATACTCCAACATTAATGAGTTATCATGTTCCATTATATACAAGGAATAATGTTTCATTTCACCATAAGAAAAATATTCACCATTAGACAACGTTTATATAATGGATGAATGAAACGTTTATATAATGCGTTTACTGAATGAAATGTTCCATAAACAATGTTAATATGCAGAGTTCCATTAAGCGTTAATATGAAAAATTAATAGACAACGTTAAATATGCAAAATTCCATTAATCATATGCAGTGTTCTATTTAGAGTTAATAAACATAACGTTAATGTGCTATTCTAATAATACCTCTAGCATTAATAATGATACCTCCAACATTATTATAATGCATTATTTTTTTTTGTGGTAAGTTGTGCTAATCTATTAATTCAGAAAAATATAACTACATAGTTTATAGGCAGGGTTGATAAGATGTGCTTAACCAATCCCTACTTTTGTTACACTGATTCTGGGCTACTGCAGGGGAGAGGGCTGGCCCAAAAAAAACTTGTGAGAAAAAAATACTTTGTGTGCAGAAGCGCTGATACATTTAGGAGCATGAGAGGAGGACATAACAGTGTGGCCCTGAGGGCACGCATGACAAAAAAAACAAAAGAAATGAACAACAACACAAACATTAAGAGCCCTCATCATCACTGCAGTGGGGAGATTCCTTTAGGATGGAACAGGCAGGGGCCTACACGATAGCCAGTTCCCTGGCAGCTTCCACTTCAGCAGCAGTGCGAATGGGGAGACTAGACAATGCGCAGAGGACGGGGGAGTCCAGATCTACTCCTTTTAGAACCTTTGTCCAGACACCATCAGAATCCATGATCCAGATGTCCGAGTCTTCATCTGCCTGCACAAGGCTATTCAGAGGTGCTGGGATGCTCTACTGAGAGGGAGCCCTGGAGGTGGAGGTGGACCTTCTCGCACCAAATCTTTCTCTTGTTGCCGAGTTCCTGGAAGAGTCTGTGCGCTGATTCGAACCAGAAGGATGGCTAGCAGGGGGATTTTTTTTGTCACGATGGTAGCAGCCCAGGAGAGCTCCTCATTGACCACCACAGATAGTGCATTGGTGCAACCTGGGAGCCATAGTGCACTTGGGAGGGGTGGCAGGGGGAGCACAGGGGCCAGAAAAACTACAAAGGCTGTGGGGAAGGTGCGCAGGATGTAATGCAATTGGAAGAGAGGATCTATGCAACTTCATTCTAGGATTTAGACTACATAGTTGAGTGGTTTCAGCGAGCTTCCAAGTCATAGGGGTAAAGTGTAGCGGAGAGTAGATAATGAATGGAAGGGGCTGAGAGTGGGAGGATATATATGAATGTGGATGAGGCATGTCAGAGAGGCTATGAGTGATCTGCATGTGAGGCTCCAGATGATGGCCATATGAAGAGGGGTGAGCAAGGTTGCAATAATTATTATGCAGCATGGTCATTATTGGAGGTAAGGGTAAGGTGATGGTTCAGATCAGGTGACACCAGGCTATTCCATTCTGTGTGATCATTGTTTCTGCGAGGATCGTGCAAGGCAATAACTGTGATTGGATTCACAGTTGGTGGGGGATTTCCATGAGGATCTCCGTAGTCCGCGTGAATTGGGCTTTGCTATCCACCCGTGTCAAGCATGTCACCCGCATCTGGGATTATAATGATTTATTTCTCCAGGGTTCATTTGCAAATATCCCTCCAACACTAATATGCCATTTAATATAATGTTCATTTGCAATTATAATGATACCTACAAGATCAATATCATTTATATAATGATACCTCCAACGTTCATTTCACCATATTGTGTATATAATGTATTAACACCAACATTCATTTCACCAACATATATGATTGTATTGAAACCATTGTTCATTGCAACGTTCACTTCCCCAGCGTATATGATGTATTAACACTAGTGTTCATTACAATGTTTATATAATGTGTTAAAACCATTGACTTTCATTTCACCAGCGTCCAATTCACAAGTTTTTATTCCACTAGTGTTTATTTTACCAACATTTATTCCATCATCATTCATTTCACTAGTGTTTATATAATATATTAACACCACCAGCATATGCATCATTCATTTCACCATTCTTCTATACACCATTATGCGCAACGTCCGAACACCATTATGTCTAGTGTTCTATACTATTAAGCAACATCATAGTGTTGGAATGGTATCGTACTGTTTGAAGCAGAAAAGGAGCAACGTATTCCCTTGAAAAATCAACGATTTATTTAAGACATTGTATTCAAAATTGGAGCATGTCTGTTTTTTCAGGGCACATTACTTCTCTTGGATCATATATTTGAATGTGCTACTTATATATTGGAGAAAAATGGTATTCCTATTAAAGATTAAAACAATTTGTGCATTACTCATGCAGTAAATAAAATTTGAGAATTATGTTGACATGATTAGTACTATTGTCTCATGATGGATCGCCATATCCATTGAATATCCACTAAAATGTGTATTTGGAATGATACAACAAGATATCAACTACCATATATTACCCACAAGATGATGTTTTTATAACCTCAACTTCTAATCGTCACCTCAATAATGTTTAGGGCTATGGAGATTCTACAGTATGCAATGGATTCTTCTTCTCACAAGTGACGCTATTGTGATTCTGTGTAGGATTTCATCTCGAAGCAACACTGGAAATAATAGGTCATAATATACACATTGGAACAACATTACCTCTTCAATATTTACTACTTATTACATGCAGAGTTATGGAAATTTTTTTGGGGCATGAAACTGAGAGATTGACCCGTCACAACCACTCCTTGGCATTGATTTCAACTGGGGAGGTATAAGGAAAATGGAGGCAGGAGGAGGAATAGCTGTGTTGCCATCAATGCAAAAGGGGGAGAATGTTGGTTATGTTGGCGTTGATGTCAAATGGTCATGATAAAGAGAATTGTTTTCATTAAGCTGATTGATTAATTTCGATGAATGTAGTTGATGTAATTGCAAAGGCTAAAAGTGATTTTAAGTGCAAAGGTTATGATAACAAATGTGAAGGATGAACATTGTCAAATGGAACATAATATATTGAGACACAAGCTAGAAAATATATGCTTATATTAAATAGAAAAATGTATGATACAAGATAATACAAATATGATTTTCCTCTTGTAATCGTTACTAGTTGAGCTATTTTATATTACAAATTTTCTTTCAGAAGTGAAAATGAAGAGACAAGCTTATGAGCTATTTTTGGAATTCTAAGAGACAATGCTTCCTTTCATATTCCTGCAAAGAATACAAACAATCAATATGACGTGCTTATAAAATATACAATGTGGAATGGAAACAAAACTTTTGGAAGTGAAGTAGTCTGCTTAAGAAATTTGATGAACAACAAAAAAAGAGGCACAAAGTTGAAATGGAGAAGTAGTGCAACAATAAACTTGAAAACATAATTGTATATAAGGTAACTAGCATTTATGCCTTGATTTTGTGATTGAGATATTCTTGTACCTTTCTATATTGTAGCATGATAAATAATAGGTTGTATCATGTTGAGGTAGGAGCCTCCTGTGGGTTGTAGCCTGCAGATAATTTGTGGGAGTTGGAGCTTCCTTTAGGGTAGGAGCCTCTTGTAGGTTGGAGCCTAAAAAAATATGATGTAATGAGTAGTAGCTTGCATTCACATCACTTTTAGCCTAAAATTTGTGGTTTTCTTCCTTCTTGGTTTCCACTTATATCCATTGTCTTCATGTTTTGGTTCTTGAATGTTGTGTGAATGTTATTGAATTATTGATAAATATATGTGCAAATTTATCTCTCTAATGCCTTCAAAAGAATTAAATAATAATAGAGCACATACATAAACCATTAACTGCATAAGAAAAAAATTAAGTTGAGTAAAAGTAAATATATTAAGTTACTGATTCACCCCCCTCTCAGTAATTTCCCATCATAAATATCATTTGGTATCAGAGCAAGGTTCCTTCAGTAAAAATATAACAACTGGTAGGAGGTCGTAAGTCAGTAAAATGGCTAGTCAAGAAGGATTCCCAATAGTTAAAGCCCCTCCATTTACTGGTACAAAATATGCTTTCTTGAAAGTGAGAGTGAAGACATATTTAATGTCTCTTGTAATAGAAGTTTGGGATGCTGTGATGGTACAACATGAAGAAATTAAGGAAACAAATAGTGAAAAAGATGCCAAACTAGAGTTCATATCTAATTCAAAAGCTATGAATTCACTTCTTAGTGGTCTATGTGAGTTTGAACTTATTAAAGTCATTGCATTTTCAGACAAGTAAAAATATTTGGGGTAAATAGATATCTTGCGGATTTATCACATTACCAGGATTTGGTCGACGTTTTGAACCAACTAATATGGTTCATCCTCAAGACAAGGTGAAGAAAGAAACCAATATCGTTGAATAAATAGTAAGGATGCGTCATTTCCTGGTAATATATGTTAATATTTGGGGTAAATTATAAAGTATTCATGAACGATATAAAAAGGTAAATATGGCCAAATTACAAGTATATATGTTATGAGGAATTCTAATCTACGGATAAACTAATCTTCTGTGAGTGTGGTGTTTCTTCAATCAGAACAACAGAGGAAAGGTAAATCTTTTTCTCTCTAAGATAAACAAATAAACAAAAGATGAAGAGAATTATTTGTGATCCTTCAGTCTCATTATTCTTATTTCATCGCTTTTTTCACTCTCGATCCAACTGAACTTGCCAGATCAATACCTGCAATAAAAACTAGAGGAAAAAAATCGACGATACGAGTATAATATATATATATATATATATATATATATATATATATATATATATATATATATATATATATATATATATATATATATATATATATATATATATATATATATATATATATATATATATATATATTTATCATAACCATATTGAACTAACTAGATCTATGAATACATGCACATATTGAGAATACATTCACAAAATATAATCACATATATGAGAGAAAGAACAAATATATTTATTGCAGTATTGGGAGGAATAGATTACAACCAGTCGATCAGTTCATTGTCAACTTGGTCCAACTTGATCCTACCCTCATCACACCAAGCATCAATCCAACAAAATCACAGTACTTCATCTCTCCCAGAATTTAGAATCCAACAACAAAACACTACATAAATTTCTTCCTCCCTTGCACTTAGATGAGTGCTTAATTTATATGGAAATTGTAGGTAGTTTCTCAATAAATGATATTGAATGGATTTATAATAATAGATAAGACATGTTTCTAGGTTCAATGGTGATGGATGAACACATGTATTCGAATTATGACACCTATGAGCTCTTCTAGAAGGCACTAGACATGTGGAGATTCCCGAAACAATGATGATTTCGCTCCCAGGAGACCAATTCACCCTTAAGTGTCGAGAAGTGATTTGTAGAGCACCCTTGCATGGGGGTAAGTTATTTGCAACGCATTTAGGCCCATTCGTAGGAGCGTTAATGAGTCAATGGGTCATTTTAACTATACTTCAAAAATTGAAACTCTCATGAATTAAAGCCATTAGTGGAATGACTTCTCTAGGGCATGTAGCAATTGAATTAGGGAATGATAGACCCTGTTCATACTAGTCTTAGGGATGATCCGAAAATTGACCTATAACAACTACCCCCTAAATCATGAAGTCAAAATAATGATAATATTTGGATGAGATTATTTATGGTGTGATGAGTAGGATCTGAAGTGGACGATGACCTGCATCGATTTGCAATACATTACATCATGATATCTTGTACATCTTGGACATGAATTGCTGAGGGAGGAATACCCATGCTCAACACATAAAATATCATAACATGTACATAAATCATAAATTAGTCTATAGATATAGACATGCCTATAGATATAGGACCATGATAGGATGACCATCTGTGTTAAAGCTATCGTACGGGTGATGTGGTACAATTACTGAAATCAAAACTTGAATGGATTAAACTAGATCTAGGGTCTTCTATCTCGTTCACTCGATCGTTCAAAGTACAATTCTAACTATAGAAATATGTGATTTGAAGTCAAACATGGGAATACATCCTCTGATTACCAGCCAATGATGTAAGCTGTTAACAGATGTGAGAGAAACCACCGTTGATGTTAATGGTTCTCAAGGTACTGCATTAAAATTTTCAAGGTGCGAATAGATGATTTGATGTCGAATTCAAAAAAAAATATTTTGGTCGAAGGTTTGTGATTTCAACCTATTTCTGGAAGCGAGAAAACTGTCGTTGATGTAAGCAGGTTCCAAGGCATTGGAAATATGTTTCTAAGTCAACTTCTTGGATGATGAGCTAATGTCGACGGGAAGCGAATCATCACAGATACGACATGAAACAGGAGTAATTATTTTGGAGACAAAATGTGACTTCATGAAGCAATGTTCTGGGATGGCGGTTATGAAAATGAAGGTTTATGAGTATTGCAGAAGATGAGGAGTTACTGGATGACTTCACTTGAACATATCAGCGACATTGAATGGATTGGAAGAATTGAGCCAAAACCGAAGTGATGGATGGTATGATAGACCATAGGTATGATATACTGTCAATAAGATTACCCAACCCAAAGCCATAGAGATGAAGTGAAAGTGTCATGTTCAAGAGCGACCTGCTACCATAAAGTGTTTTTTTCTTTTTCCAAAATTTTCCCCGGTCATTGCTGACCAATACCTCTTTATTTTTTAACAAGCTTGAGGAGGGTAACATATGCTTGATCTATAATTTGACCCTTCAGGTGAATCCATCGATATTTGATGCTTTAACAAGTCTAGCCATAGTGAAACTCTATCTTGTCATGATCAGACAAGTCTGTCGCTATTTGATGTTTTAACGAGTCTAACGACAGTGAAAACGTGGTCCTTTTTCATGTTTAGAGAGTTTGTTAAAGGGACGAAAAGAAAACTCCATGAGTCCTTTTTCGTAAATTTTTCACTCAGGTCCAAAAAAGTGTAAAATGATACCTGAGAAAACCTCTTAGCCATGTTTGCCTAAGGTGTTCATTTTTCATAAATAATCTATCTCAGTCCAAAAAAGGTTAAACTTATACCGAGTGGATGTCGTTTCATTTCCTTTTACGAGCTCAAAAAGAAAAGTGCTTAGAAATATTTTCACATTAACAGAGTCTGAAAAGAGCTAAAAGAAGACTCTAGGGGGATTCCTTTTTTGTGTTTAATAGAGCTCGAAAAAGAGATAAAGTATGCTCTGTGGTCAAATCATTTTTGGATAATTGTGCACTTCAAACTCACTGTATCAACTATAAAACCTGTTCAGAGAACCATGAAACGGATTAAAAATACCTGTTTCATAGTAAAAATGAATAAAAACCATAGCCACATCATTAAATATGAATAAAATAATCAAAATGACTATTAAAAATAAGTTTTTACTATTTCATTTTACCATTCCATAGTTACCATTTGAAATTTAGGAGCTCTGAACCTGTTTTTACCTTGAACATTAGTGGTCGACTGCGACAGTTTCATTGGACGATTTCTCATTCCGTTTGATCCAGATTGGATATCTAAACCTTATCTTCCTTTCAGTGTCATTTTTGTTTCATCTTATGCTGAATTTTTAGGTTTTTGAGTCCCCTAGGGTAAATCTATTATGTTAAGAGGGAAACACACATTTGCATGTCGAAAAGTGTGTTGAAGAGCACTAAAATTAAAGCTCAGATGCTTTTCAATTCTCTATCTATGGACCAGGGGTGCGTTGGGCACATTTTACAAATTTGTTTCTTGTTGTGTGCTAAAAAATTCCAATTTTTTTCATGAAATAGATCCTAATGAAGCTTATGGTTGGCTTTAATGTATTGATCAGATCAAAATGACTATTACATGGTGAGAAAGAGAACATGAAGAATAAGAAATGATTTCCCTAAATGATCCTGGAACTGTAAGATCTCTCAAGGATTGTGGGTTACTTAAGTATTTCATATTATGAGGGATGAAACAACATCTTGAACTATTAGAGTTCCTGGTTCATTCATGGGATCCAGCATCTCAGGCATTTCATATTGGGGACAAAGTGCTCCCAATACTAGTTGAGGATGTTTACTTTCTTACTGGATTATCGAGACATGGTTCTCTTGTTTCCCTCATGAGATTTTCTCTTGGAGGCGAGACAGTGAAGGACTACATATGCCATTATTGTCGACGAGTACTGAACCTAGAAAAGATGGAAAGATAAACATTCGTGATTTGCATGATTTGCCTCTAAGAACTATCCTTTTCACTATTGTAAAACTTGTTGGATCTGTGACACTACATGTTTCAAACCTATCATATATGCAGTATGCTCTCGAGTGTCTCGAACCGACACTGTTTAACTGATCTGAAGTAGTACTCTTTCAGATAAAAGAACAAATTACTAAAGTAAAGGGTGGCAGAAAAAATAATTGCAGTTATGGCTCGATCTTGATTTCCTTTATTTTCGAGTGAGTTCCATTGATGCAATCGAAAAATGTGACACTAAGCATATCTGGTCCTAGAGATCCTTGGATGCAGCGAAGGGTCGAGTTGATGGCTAGGCATGCTGGTCAATCAATTATAATATTATCTACTCCATTCTATGCTTGGCTCCGACAATAGAATATCACCATAGAGGAGTATCCGTACACATGCGTATATTTCCATGGAGATCCAAATTTTATTTTACCATATGGCGCTCAATGTGGTGCCATGGGTAATTTTGACCATGTTTTTAATTTTAAGGTTTCTACATGCTTTTGTATTTTTTATGTTTTCCAAGACTAAACTAAAGTTTTAATGTACACAGATGTGGGTCGCGTTCGACCAGTGGGTCAACCTGAGTAGGCAGAAGATGAACCAACAGAGAGGAATATCGGGAGAGAAGTCCTTCAGGATTTATATTTGACCAAGAATTGTGTTGAGTTGCAACAACATGTTGAGGGATTGACTCTTGGGATACCAGATGTCTGGATCAAGGAGTTACCTATGAGGCTGCAATGCCATATTATTGGTGTTCCTAGCCATTGGATGAGGCTATTGCACAGGATAGCTAGAGCAGTTTCTTGTTATCATGAGCATCACTAGTTTTACTTTTGACAATTTTGTATACATTTTGAGGTTAGATGACCAATGTGTCTTAGGCAAAAATTTTGTAAACACCTAAACTATCTATCTATTTTATTTAAAGTTTTCCTATGTTTAATGCATAATCCTATTCAATTGTATGATGTGAATTGAAAATGTATCCTTACATGCATTGCAAATTTCTGTTTAAAACATAATTCGCTAAAGAATCAATTAATGTGTTCAAATTTCTGGAAATGTGTTGATATTTAATGTAATCAAAATGTCTTTCCAAAATTTGAAATCTAAGGAACATAGGATGAATTGTTGGATTTTAGACGGTATAGACGCTAATAAGTTGTAGTACGACAAGTTGTGAGTCTAGCCTAATGATGATGCGTTTAATGCCAAGTGAAATGGAATCAGAGAGAAGTTCGATAAACGTGCCATACTTAGCGATATTGTTTGTTTATCAACCGATACAAATCCCTTGAAAACTCACTAACTCGCCACCTGGAGTGAAAATGGCCCATGTTGCATAGGATAGGTTCTATGCACTACGACTAGCACCATCGGCGTACCCAACGAATGGTTCCAAAGATTTAGTCATCTGCGATGACATTTAAAGTGGATTACTAACTTCAAGAAAACTCTAAAAAACAAGCCAAGACAATTAATGCAATGAAAGCATATACACAATATGATGCAAATTTTACTACGCTCAATTAAGCATAGTAATGTGTAAGATAAAACCCATTTCAAGGTTGTGCCAATGGAATTACATGATAATCAACTAACTCGTAGGTTCCCTTAGCCGTAAATCTTTTGAAAATGTAGAGGCCATGCCATAGTGGCTCAAATTTTCCTGTTCCTATCAAATCATCTTCCTGATCATAAAGAAACACTAGGTCTCCCTCTGAGAAGATGCGAGGCTTGATATTGCAGTCATATTACACCTTGATTCGTCTCTTATGTGCTTCATTGGCCAATGCGGCTTCACGACGTGTTTCATATAGATGGACGAGGTTAAAAAGATATGATTATTCATTATAGGTTTCAGGTAGCAATTAAATAGTGAGTTTTAATGACTGAATTTCACATTGGATTGGTAAGATAGATTCCAAACCATACACCAACTGAAAATGAGTAAATCCGGTTGCATTTCTCACTGAGTTTCGATATGCCCATAGAGACGAGTACATGATTAAATTCTGTTTTCGTTTATGAACCCCTATCATTCGTTGAAGCATTCGCTTAAATATCTTGTTAATGGATTCAACTTGTTCATTATATTTCAGATAATAAGGGGTAGAAATGTTAGGCGGATAAATCGTTCTTGCGGACAAGAAAGATCTCCCTAGTATCTCAAGGATAGCTAGAAACAAACAGGACAAATGTAAACTAATTTCTCTAGATTATATATGATTTAAAATTTTCTATGATGAAGAAAGGACCTACCTGTGATCCAATGCTAGTTGAATTATTCTTTCCCGTCGCTCCAAGAAGTCACTTCTTAAGACTTGAAAACAAAGAAATGGAAGAGAATAAAAAGCACTTGCATCATAGACTAATTCAAAAATCACAAATCTATCTTAATGATCAAGGAATTTAAGAAATAAGTCATTCAAGTAAACACATAAAAAACTTATTGAGAAAAAATGATCCAATTGTATTATCTTTAAATAAAAGGAGTCTTACAACCGCGTTTGCCCTGATGTCGTACAGGTCCTTCCGGGGTCCAGAACAAGCATTTTCCTTTGGTCTAACAAGCCCTTCCACTCTTTAAACCAGCCTAACTACGAGTATGTAATCGTTCTCGTAGCTAGCAAAAAGAGTATGTTTCTTCAGCAATTCCCTTCTCTATCGTAGCTACCAAGTACAAAGCAAGTACTAAGTGTATACAAAATGTATAGAGAAGTTTTACATATATCAACATGTACCCTTGAGACTGAACCAAAGCTTCAATTTATAGAAGAAGGAAAGTGTTTACAGCTCCAAAATGGAAGGGATAGAGTCCTCTTATCAAGGGATTAAGTTAAAATGACCAAGGAATAGGCTCCTTTTATGAAGGAATGAATGTTCATGATGAATGGAGGGAGTAAGGCTTTGACTGGATAACGCCTTCTAGAAGCTTCCAGCTGGGAGAATATTCGACCAACTGGGCTTATAGAATTTACTTTCGCCTTCAATTTACCTTTTACAGGGGTCCGAACTTTTAATGAAGAAAATGTGCGGTTGGCTTCGCAGTTTTTAGAGCAAAAGGATGCGGTGCCGCAGGTAAGGCTAAGGAAAAGTGCAGTACAAGTGTTTTTATGATTTTTACAAGATTTTCTCCAAATTCAGGACTTGGTCTAGTAACTTTAGGGTTGTATAATTATAAGGGAGAATTATATAGGTATTGATGAACCCATATAGAAAGTAAAATGTCATGGTGACAAAATAATGTGTAACAGATTGCCCCCTAAAGCGCGAAGTCTGAGATAATTCGAAGAGTGAAGTGCTTTATCATTCCAAGGATTGGCTTGTGGATGCTGGTTGGAACCTAAAAAAACATTCAATGCAAACATATATATATATATATATATATATATATATATATATATATATATATATATATCATCACACACACACACACATATATATATGTGTGTGTGTGTGTGATGATATATATATATATATATCATCACTGAGGTAGGCATTCCCATACTCAGAGCTAAAACTAACTAAATCAAAACTTAACTAAAATGTTCTGATATAGAAATGATTCTAATATTACATCAATAGTAGACACACGGTATGGATGCAGCCATCTGTCATGAATATTCTACTGCATAATGAACAATAAAACTCCTTGCAGCCTAGATGGTGGAAACTAGATCTAGGGTCTTGATTTCTGCTTCCCGAACTAGTACGATTCTATCCATGCGATTGATTGTGTCGAAGTCGAGCATGGTAGAAACCACTTGATTACCAGTCAATGATGTGAACTGTTAACAAGTGTGAGAGAAACCACCAATAAAGAAAATGGATTTAAAAGTACTCAGTAAAATCCATGAAGTGTGAATAAATGATTTGAAGTCGAACACTTCATAGAATCATCCGATCGGAGGTCAATGATGTAACCTGTCGTCGAAGGCGAGAAATCTGCCATTAGGGCATGTAAATTCCAAGGTATTGATAGGATTCTAGGTCAACTTCCTAGATGATGAGCTGTCATTGATAGAAAGTGAGCCGTCATAAGAAAGCCCATGACACAAAACCATTAGATCAAATTTTGTAGAAATATTTTGCAAGGATTGACTCAGGGATGGTCAATGCGAATGGAGACAAATGTTTGCAAATGAATGGTTTATTTTAACTGTCCTCTTGAAAGCATAACGAGACTACAAATGGTTTGGTGACAATTTACCTAAAGCTAATACCTAGAAACCGGCTGAAGACTTTCAATGTGGTTTGATTAACTGATAGGAAAATGATTTTCCCAACCTAGGTAGAAGTGTGACAAAAAGTGTCATGTTCAAGAGTGGTATACTACTTTTAAACAAAGTTAAACAACTAGATCCATTTTCTCTCTTTTTCCCCCACCATTTCCAGCAAGTACCTCTTTATTTTTTACAAGCTTTGAGGAGGATAACATTTTCTTGTTATATAAGCTCATCCTTCGGATGAGTCCAAATTAGTATAAAATATAACCCTAAGAAGGAGTGGTTCATTCCTGTTTGTAATCGACAGGTCCTTTACTGTTTAGTTTTAACGAGTCCAGTATAGGAGAAACTCTGTGTTTTTCAATTTTAGAGAGTTAGAAGAAAAACTTAAGGAAACTCCGTGGGTGTACTTTTTCGCAAATTTAGTCTCTCAAGCCCGAAAAAGGATAAAATAATACAAGAGAGAACTACATTGACCATGATTAGTCAACGTAAACCTTTTTCGTAAATAGTCCATTTCAGTTCGGAAAAGGGGTAAACTTATACTGAAGGGACGACTGTTCATTTCCTTTAACGAGTTCGAATAGTCAAGTACTCGGAAATATTTTCATGTTTAGAGAGTCTAAAAAGGGCTTAAAAGAGAACTCCAGGGTTTCGCTTTTTCGTAATTTTCAAGAGTCGGGAAAAGTGATAAAAGTATATTCATCTTGTTTTTATTTTTCGTAAGTTTTAACGAGTTCGAAAAAGGGATAAAAATGTACTCATAGATTTTTCTTTTTCGTAAGTTTTAATGAGTTCGAAAAAGGGATAAAAATGTACTCATAGCTTTCACTTTTTTGTAAGTTTTAACGAGTTCGAAGAAGGGATAAAAATGTACTCATAATTTTCTCTTTTTCATAAGTTTTAACAAGTTCGAAAAAGTGATAAAAAGTGTACTCACTTGGCCGACTTTCAATTTAATTTACGAGCAGGAAAAGATAGAAAGAACTCGGCATTTTCATGTGTTTTACGAGAATGAAAGATAGAAAAATAATCTCAGGATTTTCATGAGTTTAATGAGTCTTGGAAATATTAACCGAAATGGACTCAAGATAGGTTTCATTTTTACACAAGCTTGAAACAAAGAAAACTTTGGTTTGAGATAGGTTTGATTTTTACACAAGCTCGAAACGTAGGAAAACTATGCTTGAAAGTAAGTTTGTTTCATTTTTATACAAGCTTGAAACAAAGGAAAAATCATGCTTGAGATAGGTTCGTTTCATTTTTACACAAGCTTGAAACAAAGGAAAAATCATGCTTGAGATAAATTTCAATGCCCACCAAGCGTAACTTGCTAGAGCGCATGCCCCCCAAGCTTCATTTCATTCAACTAAGTAGAATAATAGTTACTAATATTTGGATGGAATGAAGGTTCATTTACGAGATCAGATGAAAGACTCGACTTGACTAGGAGAGGAATTGTTTCATTTTTTAAATGAGCTTGACATAGGAAAATAACTATGCTCATAGAACTTGGTTTCATTTTTTAACGAGGTTGACACAAGAAAAGGAACATTCCTCAAAAGGACCTGTTTCATTTTTTAACAAGGTTGACACAGTAAAAGGAACTATCCTCATAGACATGTTTCATTTTTTAACGAGCTTGACATAGTAAAAGGAACTCTCCTCATTACCCACTGATTCATTTTTTAACGAGGTTGACACAGTAAAAGGAACTTTCCTCTTGATCCATTGATTCATTTTTTAACGAGGTTGACACAGTAAAAGGAACTTTCCTCTTGGGTCTGTTTCATTTTTTAACGAGGTTGGTGTAGTAAAATAACTGTCCTCATCTAAGACATGTTTCATTTTTTAACGAGGTTGACACAGTAAAAGGAACTCTCCTTATTACCCATTGATTCATTTTTTAACGAGGTTGACACAGTAAAAGGAACTTTCCTCTTGACCCACTGATTCATTTTTTAACGAGGTTAACACAGTAAAAGGAACTTTCCTCTTTATGACCTTGTCATGGCTTCCAACTGGAAGAAAGACATGTCGAGGGACACTCCTCGATCATGGATTCCAAAAGGTCTTCATCAGATGGAAGAAAAATTCTCTGGAAGGAAAATATGTCAAGGGGCTCAAAAGGGATAGGAACATCATGTGCAAATAATCCCATAGAGTTTTCCATGTCAATTACCAGATCTAAGTCAAAGGAATTCGAGCAAACAGTGAAAGGCTTGCTTGCATCGGTAATTGAAAACATGGGATTGGTTGCCACATGATTAACCTGTGGCGGGGTAGATACCCCTTCTATATAAGGGACATTTAGGGGTGTCGGATTATTGGTAGTCAAATCAAGACTAATGAATGAAAGATGGTCTACAGACATAATGTTTCCATTGTGAGGGAAAGACATCACACGAAAGAGTGTTGATACGACAGCTTTCATTGCATAGACATAATAGACATAGTCTCGCCCAAGGAGTAAATTGAAATCCAAGGGGCCTCGAACTACCATAAGATCCATACAGATAGTTTTACCTTCCAAGGTAATAGGAAACTTAGGAAGGATCCCTAAATGTTCACTAATGGTTCTGTTAAAAGCTGACAGATTCTGCGTAACAAGCACAAGCTCAAGGGAACCCAAAGCTTGCCAAGCAGTTGAGGATAAAATAATAACAGAAGCACCTTCATCTACATGTGTGCGGAATACATTCTTACCACAAGCCTTCACAATGATTTGGAAAGGGATGGAGGAAGGAAGACGAGGTTCTGTCAGTTTATTCCAATCAAAGGAAAAGACCTCTGTACTTGGAGGGGGTTCTGTAGAAACAGGTGAAATGCCCCCTGGCGTAGAAGAATCTGATGTAACAAGAAGAACCTAAGCGGTATGGATTTCACTCTCTACAGGGAGAGTAGGATCGATTGGATGTGAAATTGAGTCGACCACTTCATCAACTAATGGGTCATCAACCTGAGTGATATCACTTTTACTCTTAAATGGAAGAACATGATTGACTATACTTGGAATTAGATCAATCACTCCGTCAGTTGACGGTAGGCTGGGAGAAAGTTGACGGTAATCGGGTGGAAGTTTTGCTGTGGAACAGTAAGGTTTTCCAAAATTTTTGAGGCTTCATCCATGTGAGGGCAAATGTGAGTTTGATGACTCCCTTTTCATAACCTACAAGGAAACCTAATTTTACCCTTTTTCCCAGGAACCTGGCTATCACTGGTTGATGGATCAACAGTAAGTTGATGGGATTTTTCTGACCATACTTCCAAGACCTTAGGAATACCAGGACAATTGATAAGGAAGTGGTCACCCTTAAAAATATTTCAAGGGAATTTGGGTTTACGATGCATGTTGGAGGTTTCCTCAACACTACTAACACTTACAGCCAGGGCTGACTGGTTTACTTCTTTCTTATCTTGCTTCTTCTTCTTCTTCCCTTTCTTCTTCTTCTTAGCCACCTGGTTACTAGTGTCAAATATTTTACCAAGAGAAGAGGAAGAAAGGGAGGAAGAAATATTGGGAGAAGAAGGTAAAGGGCCAACATGAGGTTGGTGATGTTGAGATGGTGAACTCTGTTGAGGTGAAGCATTCGGTTGAGGTGGAATAATTGGAGTATTAAGGGCCAACGAAGTTGAAAATAACCATATTGGTAAACCTATTGTAAATCTAGATAATGACAATGTAGAAATATAAGGAGGAACAACATTTCCAAAGCAAGGAAAAGTACTAGGATTATCGTTAAGAGGGGTTCCTTGGTTGGTAAATTCCAGAACAGTTGCCATTAGATTCAACTTCAGTGAATTTTATTAACAATTTAAAACTAAAATTAACAATTCACAATTCACACCTAACAATTAAAATTCACAATCCAAACCTAAGGTCTCTAAAAAGTAAAACAAACAAATGAACATGCGCTAACAAATCTAGGAGTCCAACCACACACAAATAGTAGATTCCCGCACTAAAAAACACTAGTTGGTGATGAAATCCAACATCGTAGAATTTTAATGCAGAAATGGAGGTTGGAACTGTTACCCCAACAACCTGCTTAATGAAACAGACTAGTGCAATTTTCTCCACTTAAACCATCTCGAGTGAAGATAACCCTTCGGAGATTCCAAGTGAGTCTAGTCGACGTCTACTCCAGGTATAGTGGGACCTTCCCTCCACCGTCACCTTGGGAAAGAATCCTAAAGTATATAGCCACTAAGGTCACCAATGGGAACAAATATACCCGGGGGAACAGTCTACGATCCGATATACATGCAAGGGCAGAGTAACTAGCTCAATCCCCTTGAAGGCTCCTTGACATAATCCAAGGTTTACCGAAAAGTGACCCCAGGCTCCTCGACAATGGTCTATCTGAGGTTTACCATTTTTAATACGTGCACATATTATATCTTTCCCAATGAGATAGGTATGATTACCTCACTAGTTCGGATATGATCTCATGCTTGACTCCTTTAGGAGGAGCTTCCCAGAGCATACATGCAACAATTTGAAATTTTCCTACGGCAAGATGCTACTGTTTGTTTAGTTTCTTTGGAAAGTTAATTACAACCTATTCCAAAGCACTAATCCTGAGCTAGATTGGTGGAAAGAGCCCTAAAAATGTAAAAATTTCTAGATGAATTTTAATTAAGCGCTGTGTTATTTGGGCTGTTATAACTCAAAGAGTAAATGGATATGAAACCAATGGTGTTATGACCTGACCCAAAATTGAATGCAATCGAATATGTTAATGTAACCTTTTCAATTCGATGAATCCTAATTAAAGTAAGGAGAGAGTTTCCATTCACTTCCAACAATGCAAAAAATTGATAAATAAGAGAAAATATAACAAATTCTCTAATGCACTAATTTCATCAATAAAAACTAATACAAACCAATTCCAATTTTTTATTTTTATGTTTTTAAAACAAGCATAAAAACATATAAATTGAAATCAAAGAAATTGATCTAAATCTACAATTGATTTTTCAGAATGTAAACTATGCAGTTGTAATTTATGCACAATTCACTTGAAAAGTATGCAAATGTAATCTATGCACATTTTTCATTCATATTCTGAAAATGAGAATTCAAATAATGAAAATGTAATATATGCAAGAGAATTATCAAACACAATATGATTCTAATGTAATATAAATGACCAATCAAGTGTAAGTAAAGAAATTTAGGTGAGAGTTCCAAAGATCAAAAAATAAAAGCACTCAAAGGAGATTAACACTGAGACACAATTTAGCACCCCCCACCCCGCCCCCCCTCGACGAATGAGGGGGAAATTTATTTTGCAAAAAAAAAAAGAAAAAATATGCAAAATTGTTAAGAGACTGAGACAAACCTCGAATTAATGATCAAAGGAAATCAAATTAAGAATTTCTCAAAAAAATATTCAAAACACCCAATTAACTTAATGGAGACTGATGAGATTGTAAGAGTTGCTGAAAGAAATTCACACAAGGCTTTTGATAGTCAAAACAAGTTTGGGTAAATACAAAGAATCATGTAATCTGGTTCTAGAAAAGAGAATTTTTAGTTTTTCAAAAATTTTCCTTAAGTCCGCAGGTTTTAATACAAAAAGGTGCGGTATCGCACTGTTTGTACATAAAAACTGTAGAGGTTATCGCACTATTTTGAAAGAAAAAGTGCGGAGGGCAGAAAACATATAGAAAAAATAAAAATTCTGATATGCTTTTCAGGGATTCTAATAGATAATTTACCCAACCCAGTGTAGACTAATCAAAATCAGAAAAAATCTTTCAAACATCAAACTCAAAAAATAAAAAATAAAACTAAGTTAAATAAATCCCTAGTGGAGTCGCCATTTTGTTAGGCAGATAAATCGTTCTTGCGGACAAGAATGATCTCCCTAGTATCTCAAGGATAGCTACAAACAAACAGGACAAATGTAAACTACTTTCTCTAGATTATATATAATTTAGAATTTTCTATGATGAAGAAAGGACCTACCTGTGATCCAATGTTAGTTGAATTATTCTTTCCCGTCTCTCTAAGAAGTCACTTCTTAAGACTTGCAAACAAAGACATGGAAGAGAATCAAAAGCACCTGCAACATCTACTAATTCAAAAATCACAAATCTATCTTAATGATCAAGGAATTTAAGAAATAAGTCATTCAAGTAAACACATAAACAACTTATTGAGAAAACATGATCCAATTGTATTATCTTTAAATAAAAGAAGGAGTCTTACAACCGCGTTCACCTTGATGTCATACAGGTCCTTCCGGGGTCCGGAACAAGCGTTTTCCTTTGGTCTGACAAGCCCTTCTACTCTTTGAATCAGCCTAACTACGAGTATGTGATATTTCTCGCAACTAGCAAAAAGAGTATGTTTCTTCAGCAATTCCCTTCTCTATCATAGCTACCAAGTACAAAGCAAGTACTAAGTGTATACAAAATGTATAGAGAAGTTTTACATATATTAGCATGTACCCTTGAGATTGTTCCAAAGCTTCAATTTATAGGAGAAGGAAAGTGGTTACAGCTCCAAAATGGAAGGGATAGAGTCCTCTTATCAAGGGATTAAGTTCCAAAGACCAAGGAATAGGCTCCTTTTATGAAGGAATTAATGTTCATGATGAATGGAGGGAGTAAGGTTTCGACTGGATAATGCCTTCTAGAAGCTTCCAGCTGGGAGAATATTTGACCAGCTAGGCTTCTAGAATTTACTTTCGCTTGCAATTTACCTTTTATAGGGGTCCACACTTTTAATGAAGAAAACATGCAGTCGGCTCCACATTTTTTAGAGCAAAAGGATGCAGTGCCGCAGGTAAGGCTAAGGAAAAGTGCAGTACAAGTGTTTTTATGGTTTTTACAAGCTTTTCTCCAAATTCAGGACTTGTTCTAGGAACTTTAGGGTTGTAGACTTCTAAGGGAGCATTATATAGGTATTGATGAACCCATATAGACTGTAAAATGTCATGGTGACAAAATAAAGTGTAACAAGAACTATCATGTGACAATCCTAATTTGGCAGTCAAATCATTCATCATGTTATTGTGAAAATGCTTACCATGATCTGTAACTATAGCTTTTGGTACACCAAACTGAGAAACGACATGATTGAAAAAGAACAATGTTGTTGTTTTTCCCGTGTTATTGAATGCAGGAATCACTTCGGACCACTTTGTAAAGTAGTCGACGACGACAATAATATTACCATGCCCCCCCAGCCAAATGAGGTTTGAAGGTCATGAAGTCAATGCCCCATTTTTCAAATGGTCCCACAGTAATGAAAGGATGCATTGGTGCTGGTGGCATGCGGATTTTATGATCAAATATTCGGCACACATGACAACTTCTGACCGCGAGAATGCAGTCGCGGAATATGGTTGGGCAGAAGTAACCAGCACAGAGAATCTTCTATGCGGTAGTGTACCCACACAAATTTCCACCATAAGCACCAACATGAAAATCATTCAAAACTTTCTCGGCCTCCTCATGAGTGAGGCACCTCCTTAAGATCATATCGACACCACGATGATAAAGTGTATTGCTGACGATAAGATAATATTTTGCTTGGTATTGAATACGTCGTTGTTGCGAGAGAGATTAGGCTGGAAAGTTTGGGTTTGGAGATAAATGATAAAATCCCCATACCAAGGGTCATATGACCCAATCAGAAACAAAGACTCATATGGAATTGATGGTTTTGATGTATAATCAGTACTATCAGAGGGAAGGTCGCAGAGAAGCTCAACAAAAACCAAGGACTTCTTTGACTTGGATTTGATGAATTCCAAATCAAATTCCTCCAAAATGACGATCCATTTTGAATATTGTCCCCCATGAAATTGACGTGACTGAATGTATGTAATAGGGTTGCAATCTAAAATGAAAATGGTCTTCTAGATTAGGATATAATGGTGAAATATTTGGATAGCTTGGACAGCTGCCAAGGCGATCTTTTCAACGTATGAGTACCTAACTTCCGTATCATTGAGATTATGACTCAAATAATATATCGGTTGTTATATCCCATCATCTTCTTGGACTAAACCATAACAATGTTTGTATCTGTAGCGACGAGATACAAGAAATAATCACTCTGATAATTAGAGGGATACATTAATGACGCTCGGATTAGGGTATCTTTAAGAGCATCAAAAGAAGCTTACGCAAATTTATCCCAATCGAAGGGAATCCCCTTGTTCAAGAGACGAGTAAATCCTTTAGCCATTTCGGCATAGTTCGGTATGAACCTCCTTAGAAAGTTAATCTTTCCTTGAAGTCCCTGTAACTAAAGTAAGTTTGATGGCACATGCCAATTGAAAATGCCCTGGAACTTTAGTGGGTCAATTCAAATTCCATATTTTAAGACGACGAATCCAAGAAAACGACCAGAACCAACACAAAAAAAAAATTGTGTGGATTGAGGCGAATCTTGTAGTTTCGGTAGCGTAAAATATAGCTCTCAGATGCGCGGGGTGATCAGTCAGTTTTCGTGAATGCGTGGATAAATTGTCTAGATAAGGTTGAACAATGTGCTTAATGTCATGGAAAGCATGATACATTTTTCTCTGAAATGTTTCCCCAACATTATTTAAAAAAATGGGAGTTTATGATAAGCGAATGCACCCCAGGGATAGATGAATGTTGTCTTATATTGGTCCTCTAGGCGAATATTGATTTTATTGTAACCTGAGAATCCATCCATGAACAAAAAAAATTCACAGCCAACACATTCGTCAATAATTTGGTCGATAAAGGGAGTAGGATAATTGTCTTTTGGGCAAGCAAGATTGACATCCCGATAATCAATGCAAACTCTGATTTTCCCTTTCTCCTTCATGATATGAACAATGCTGGAAACGCAATCAGTAAGCGGAACAGGGTAAATGAAACCAACACGCAAAAGTTTTTCAACTTTTACTTTAATGGAAACAACCTTCTTCGGATGAACAAGACGAAGGCATTGACGTACTGGTTTGACATCACTTTACATTTTAATTTTGTGTTCAACAATACTAGAATCTATGCTTGGAATTTCCTCATAAGACCAAGCAAATACATCTCAGAATTCATGAAAAAGAGAGCGATAAGTGTCGAGTTAAGATGCAGAACAAGATACACCGACAAGAATGTTTTCTACAAAGCCAGGTTTGGTTGAAATATCGTTAGAAATAATTTCTTTAATATGCTCGGATTCGATGGCATTAATTGGAAAAAAATTCGAAAAGAAATTAGAGATCATAGGGAGTGTTGTAGCCACTACAACACCACCCAAAATTTTGGGTATATTCAAAATTTTGGGTCCCCCTCTACTCGCTTAATCCATTAAGTTTTCGACTCGGCCTTGAGTTGATAATATCCCCATGACCTATTTCTGCCCAGCCCTGTTACCTCACCCACTTGTCTTGCTGTCTCTCAACTGCGCTAGGGTATATAAGTTTTAAGCCAGTTTTCGAACTTAGGGATGCTCAAACAATTGACTTAAATTGCAATATCTCAATCTGCATGTTTCAATGTTGCTGCTCCTCTAATAAGCTATTTTTAGTCATTTGTTTTTCTCATTATTACCGGGAGCTGACTTATTCTAATACTATTCCTTTCAGGAAATCAGCCAAAGATTTCATAACCATTGCACACTGACTTATGTAGCAATTTCATGAAGTTTTAGTTGTTCATTTTAACTTTTCGAATCCTCGAAGGAGTTTTTGGCTACACAAGGGTATTCGCTCTTCAACAAGAGTTAAGTATTCAACATATGGTGTGGTGGGAGTTTGATACAGGCCAAGGGTTAATGCTGTTTGAAATGAGCATTACCACATACCTTTGGAGTTTGTACAGGTAGCCACCATAAAATACAAACGCACTTCAAAGATCATTGATAGTCCCTTCATCGATTCAAAGGTTTTTTAATAGATTTTCCTCGGCAGCATATGAAGGAGCTTGAAGTAGGGTAAATTTGTTGTCATTTATCATGAACTTACGACGGTGACATAGACATCAAGCCATGACCCACGTAAATAGAGACTTCGGTAAATGGTGAAATGGGGATTATATCGCGTAGGCTTGTCTCCTATGCCGCATCGCACGAAGCACATGTTGCCCATGCATACCATTGAGGTAGTTCCCCTTGCACTAGCGATTAGTTTTTTTGCTACACGCAAACAAAGGGTAGTGCCACCTGCTTGAGGGATTTATTAAGGCTGCGCGTTAGGAAATATTTGATAAAATGTCATGATAAATTATGGGCATGAGTCCGTCTCCACAAACTACGCTCCTTATTGGCTCCCTGAGGAGTCATATTTCGTGAAGCCTGAAAGTGTGGCACATAGTGAGCACATATGCGTATGGAACCTTGTTAACAAAAGAGTGGTGTGGTCAAAGGTATTTGCACAATAACGTACGCCTGAAGGTTCTTATATGAGATTTCTGCGACATTCAAATTTGTCATGACTCTAAGCCACACAAAAGGAAAGAATGAATTTGTCCGCGGATTGCGAGTTGCGAATGGATCAAGATGGAAAAAGCTACTGGTTGCCAGGTCGCATACATCAAGATATTGACGAGAGCTGTGACTTATGGGTGTTGCGACTGGGCGATCCCATTGAGTCGCATTTCCGAGATCTCCACCCGCGCAACGTATGGTCCAATCATGCAACAAAGCCATGAGACCATGTTCCTGCATATTTTTTTCCATCATGAAGAAGACAACATATCATTTTCTTTTCGGAAGAGTAGAAATGCAATTTTTCCCAACCTCCCCTTGTTAATGTCCATTGCCATATCAATTTCAGAAATATAATTGCAGTGGACACCCAGTAACCTCTCTAGAGTCATAGCATTAAATCGAGTTCCGTATACATGTCCACTACCAGCTCACATCTCAAATCTCCGTAAATACATTTTTTGTTGCTATTTCTCTGTCTGGAGAAATCCGCTTTGGGGAGATGCACTTGGCTTGTGAGCTTAGATAGGGAAATCTAAAGGTGATTTGGGTAGCCGCACTCTCCCTCCACAGTTGCACAGTCACCAGTGTTACCATGAGCATGGTTGAAAAAAGAGGCACGCATAGTCGCAGAGAGGCACTTTCATTTCACCCAGTCACAACCTGTGCCATCATTCAAGGGTTGCGACCCAAACTCAGTGCGACTACACGATCTCTACCAAGTCGCAAGGTCGCAAAACATTGTGCCTGAGGGAGCGTACATCTTATGCGACTACTCGACTGTGGGACCTCCACCAAGATTGCGACCTCACGTAAATACAACACCCATGCCCATCAAGTGGTTAGTCACATTCTCGGGCATTCAAACCGCATAGGGTAGGCACGCACTTAGTTTATAGGAGGTGGAAAGCACCTTAAGAAAAGAAAGGGAACATTGTGTGTTATGCAGAAAAGAGAATTATCATAGGAGGCGAAGTTGTATGAGGGTAAAGGGCATTGGTTGTTACGCTTGGTAGACCACATACGATCGAGGTGTCATAAGAATAAGAAGAAGACCCACCCTTGTGCACAGTTGAGAAAAAACCAGGAATGCGCCAAGGAAATGTGCGCGTGCACACATATTAGGTTTGTCAAGGATGTAATGGCACACCGCGTTTTAGCCATGCAAATATTATACAAGGCAGTAACCAAGGAAGAAACACATAAAATATAAGTGTGCTCAGTGAAAATCAACTTTTCTCCTTATCGTTATGCCATAGAGAAGAAATAAATCTTGGGTAAAAGGGCATAGGGTCACCATATGCAAACCACATACACCAATAATGTTGTGACGTGACAAAAGACTACACAAGGGTCTAAGCTAAAATTTTTTATTTGAATCGATCTTGCAATTAATTAAATGCGCCTCTAGCATTATTATTCGATTGTAAATATGTGACCTATGCTATTTGGTTGTAGGTGGAAGCTATTTGTTTGAAAAAAGAGCCAGAGCAAGGTGGATCCTCACGAATCCCCAAGAACCTCACTTTAAGCTCAAAGACACTTGGTCACTTGCACAAGACTGATATGTAGGAAAAGGAATCTTGCTATGAAAATTGGAGATCACCGAAAGAGTAATGCAGAAGGGATAAAACTCAAAGGTCATAGGTCGCATGTAACCCCAGGTCGCAGGTCACAAATGACTCAAGTTCGCAGGTCACAAGTAACCCCAGGTCGCAAGTTGCAGATGAACCTAGGTCGCAAGTCGCAGATGGCCTTAGGTCGCAGGTCTCATATAACCCTGGGTTGCAGGTTGCTGTCAACCCAAGGTCGCGGGTCGCAGATGACCCCAGGTTGCAAGTCGTAGTTGAACCAAGGTCAAAGGTTGCATATAAAACTGGGTCACAGGTGGTAAATGGACCAAGTCGCAAGCCAGCCCAACAGTTGGGAAGACCAAGAGTCAAGGGCAACTCAAAGGACATCTTAGCCTATATATACAACTTCAGTAAATGACCATAGGGACTTTTAGCTCTGCAATCGAAGCCAATATGACAGAGGAATTGGTGCTTGAGAGCTAAAGGCACTCAGCTCTTGGTATCAAGGAGAGAGAGAGGTAGCGAGGCTAGGGTTTTGGTATCACACATTGAGCTGATTAGCGCATGTTCCACTATTGGGTTTTGATGAGTTGTAAACATGTATTTGACATTGTAGCAGCATTAATAATATATTCTCTTTTCGGCATTGATTCACATGCTTGTTTGTGGTGATAGTACTAGTTGTCTAATATTTCACTATGTTGTATGGATGCTTTCATGCATGCAATTGATTATGAACTAATTCACAGTGGTTGCATGTATGTTTGCTCTTGAATTAGTGTTTATTTTTTCCTTTCCATGTTAGTGATCTATTGTGAACTATTTCGCAATTAAATTCTGGCTTGTTTTATTCCATGTATGTTTGACTGGTTTTTCAGCTCAGTGATCCCACTCACAGTGTACCCCCCTTTTATTTTGCTGCTTAGAATTTCTTGTATCTTTGTTTATGTGGGCTGATTTTGCTTCACTGATTGGTCATTTCACCTTTGCCTCTGCTTCATCATCTTCTCATCCGACAACCAAGAGTGGAAACACTTATGGCCGCAATCGGGCCCACATACTGGATGGGGCTCCTATCCTAAATGGTGTGAGGTCTAATTGGGACCTTTCACCAGGGAGACCCGCTTGTTGTCAGCAGTACAATTTTTCCCATCAACGGGGAGATACAGTTCAATAAGATTATCTTCGTTGTAATATGGAAGATGAGAATGATGATGATAATCGTCCCATGGTTCTCCTTTCGGCATCATGGCTTCCACAATGCTCTCATCAGTCAATAATTTGGATGAAAAATGATCAGAAGGAGTACCAAAATCTAATGAATGATCGACCGAAACGATCGGTGACGATGGATCAAGATGAAATGCCCAAGCCAAGAAAATTGATTGCTATGCAAGCTCAATTGGGCTTGGTGGCAGAAATCCACCCAGCGTGTCAACTTTGGAATCATTAGTAATCTTCCTTAAGTCAAATGAAGTGGAAGATATCATGTGACAGATATCTATTTTTTCAATTTCCGCTGACGTCGTAGGTGGCGGTAATGAAAAGGTGCCCATTAGGGAAGAATACTTAAAGAGACCTACACCAATGTTTTGAAGTGCTAGCTCAGGTGCGCGAACTAACATAATTCTTCTAGATACCTGGGAACTAGAGGAAAAGAAGGAGAGTTGATTAATGACTATGATAGCGCCTTTATGAGGAAAGGAGATCATTTGAAAGTAAGTATAAACGATCGCAATCATAACGTAAAACCATGGCCTTCCAAGTAAAATTTTGTAGTCAAGGGGTCCATCAACGACCTCAACTTCAATAGTTACAGTTTTTCCTCATAGTTTGACATGTAGGTTATTGATAATACCACAAGGCTTATATCTACTACCGTCAAAAGCTTTCAACGTCGTAGGTGATTGAGATAAGCGATGTGATCCAAGTGAGTTCCAACAGTTTATAGACATAATACAAGTATATGTTCCCTCATCAATAATAGTGTGATGAACGAGGTGAATTAGAACATTTACTTGGATTGAAAATGCTAATTCGGCTGGTAATTGTGGCACATAGCCCGTGTGATTAAAGACTACAATATTAGAATCTGTCAGGTCGATTCCACCAATTTCCGACAACAAAGCTTGATTTTTGGAGGGACAATTTTGAAGTACCTCAAGCAACGACATAGCTGAAGGAGACTGAGCCAAATCTTTAACTATGTTATAATTTTGAGCCACACGAGCTTGAGGATTGAACGTCGATTTATGGACGACTCCCTTCAGTGGATTTATTTTTAACTTTGGAATAACAGGTGGCAGAATTGATTCAGTGGACGGATTCATGGTCGAGGTAGTAGGTTGATCAGTATCCTGACTACCGTAATATCTATTTTGCGTACACACAAAAACATCAGTTTTTTCTTGGTGATAGATAACATAAGAACTTGGGAACTAGAAGCGAGATTCGTAGTAACCATGTTTGTGTATGGATTCGGAAAAGGATCTGTCAACACATTAGATGTAGGCGAAGTCTTAAGAAGTTTTGAGACTTCGAAGCAGTGAGCATATTCTCGCTTAAAGTGTTCCTCATTACATATCAAGCAAATGTAACAATGTTTCTAAGAATTTCCAGATTGTTGATCAGTTGATCATTCCTGCTGGGGTGAATTTTTCTTTTTCTTGCTTCTGGGTTGCTTGTCACTTTTGAATTTGTTAGATGACACGACATGTATTTCAGAAGAAGGTGTAGGATCAGATGCAGTAGAGGTGTGGGTGTTTTTAGAGCCAATCATACTGTCACCGACACATTTTTTCTCATAGAGCGTGCCACACTGAGTAGAAATAAAATATAAGTACTGGGCACGAGCAATGACTTTCTCTTCAATGACAAAACTGCCTTTAGCTACATCCTCAGTGATAGATGGCAGAAAGGAATTAATAAACCACTCAGCCAAAATTTGATCAGGAACAAATGTTTTGACCATTTGACGACGATGACGCCACTCATGAATATGATTAGAAATGTGAGTAGCAGTTGTTTTTTAAAAGTTAGTCAGCAGTTCTGTTCTAGTTTCATATCGTATGGGTTACTAGAAGTGGGTTAAGAAGGTAGTGGCTAAGGCAGTGAAGTTATCAAATGAAGCTCGTGGTAATTCAATATACCAATTCGCAGCTGAACTAGTAAGCGTACGCTGGAAAAGACGTAGTATAACAGAGTCATTATTTAAGGAGTTTGATGAGCATCACAAATGATAAGTCATAACATGCATTGACGGGTTTTATCAAGGGTTTCCATTGAATTTAGGAATGTCGAAGGGTAATTGCATAGAATCATTGGCCACTAAGGAGAATAGCTGATGGGATCATCGGTAAGCCGGTTTAAATTAGGTAATTCTAATGTTGTGACAGAGGGAAACTGTCGATTCAAGTCAGGTTGAGCATAACCAAGATAGGATGGAATTGCTTAGGAAACAAGCCTTTGTGTGCCAGCATAAGGCATTTTCTGCTAGTAACCCAGATAGAGGTTATTTTGATGACCAAACACTTGAGCGATCTGTTGACCAAGACCTGGATAAGATTGTTGTTGTGGTATTTGAGGCTATGTCTACCAAGGTGATTTATTGCCAAGATTATAGCCCAAACTAGAATAGATTCGAACCGGTTGTGAATAAGTAAGACTGGTAGGAGCCTGTGACATCCCGTAAAATCATAATCCAGCCTGTGGTGGTAAGATTATAGATATAGGTGGTTGTTGTAAACCAATCAAAGGAGGTGGAGTCTGGAGGCCCAAGACTTGAGGGTAATGGGTTGAAGGACCTACATGAGACGGTTAAGTTACAACCAAATGAGCCTATTGTTAGTGGTCTCGTGATTTAGCAGATTGGTAGACCAAATGCACAGGGTACATGAAACCAGTCTTTGGAGTCCTAGGACCTAGCCTTCCTAGACTCAAAGAGGGTTCTCTCTGTTTGCAAAGGATATGAACTTGTTTTCTTTAGATGGTTGATTTTAGGCTAGTTGTTAGGTGTAGGGTTTGTTGTTTTTTTTGGTTGGGTAAGATGAAATAGGTAGAA
This sequence comes from Pinus albicaulis, assembly GCA_034641835.2. Classification (NCBI taxonomy): domain Eukaryota; kingdom Viridiplantae; phylum Streptophyta; class Pinopsida; order Pinales; family Pinaceae; genus Pinus; species Pinus albicaulis. Next base: position 242,864,884 of record CM076570.1, read on the forward strand.
TAGGTGGAGTGAGAGATCATAAAATCATTGGGCTATGGAGTCTATAAAAGTCATGGATATATCAACAAAGAGTTAGAGTGCATAACAGGGAAATCTATTGTGGTCAATGGATCCTTTAGGTTATGTGTGAAGTGAAATGGACATTAAGTTGGGGAAATAGGGTAGGACAAAGGGAAATTAAGAATCCTTTGTTAAGTACCCATAACCAAGAAGGTCTCAAATATGATAAGAAAAAGATACTAATCATGAGATAGGGCAAACCATTTACTCAATGACAATAATTAAACAAATAAACATTCAAGGCTAACATTCCAATGAAATATAGAAGGCGAGAAACTCATTTAACTTCTAGTGATTTCACCTTCCAGCTTTAGAAAACATTTAAGATAAAAAAATAAATTTAATCAATCAAAGAGGGAACTCCTAAACATTTTTTATCAAGCTAAAAAGAACTTTGAGGAAAATTGATAGGCATGGACAAAGGGCAAGATCAGAACAAGACCTCCTTTGCTTAACCTTACAAGTAATACTTCAAAGAGAGATTTCAAAAACAGAGTTTAGATAGCATCAAATAAGCAGGGCTTGCCATAAAACATATTTGGAAACTAGAATTTTAATCCATTGATGAAATAAACAAGCATAAGGAGGACTAAGGAGCAGCTAAGAATTCCTTAAACACGCCAAGCAGAGGAAAACATTAAGGCAATAGAAGGCAGGAAGGACTAAGGTGCTTCAAACAACATTTCTTAGCCTATAATTTTCTGCTCTACTGCATATAGAAGGATGAAACATAATGGTAAACAAGAAAAAATGAAAAAATTAGAGACACATCACCATTAACCAAGCTCAGGGATCCTGCAAGCAAGCTTCATCATCATCAATCAAAGCAAATCATCCACAAGATCCACAACACCAAATTTCTCTTCAACCTCAAAAAACCATGTATTTCTCTCAAAGCTCATAAAATGCCAACATTTACAATGAAGCCTTCATGCTCTATTTAACTCATCAAAGGAGGGAAAAAACCCTAGACAGTTTTGGAAAATGTCAAAATCACTCATAAATATCATAAATGCCAAAGAGACCATGCAAGGACCAAGGCACAAAATATCCATGAAATAAATTCCAAAATAACTTCTAGCACCTAATTCTAGAGTGATTTTCCTTAAAAAACACTAAAATATGATAATTTTACAATAAGTGAGTGTGTTTTGTTGAATTTTGGCCAAAAAAATACTAAACAATCCATTTGTGCAGCGCCACCTTAGGCAGAAAATAGGCACTTTTGCAACCAAGTTTTGGACTCCTTCCTGATGTCAGATTTGGCTCCGTGATGGCTCTTTGGAAAGCTTGATGATTATAATTTCCAGAAATTCTTGTAGTTTCCTGATCCAGCTCATGTAGACTATTAAAAATTCCAAAATCCCAAGGCTGCCATTAGCGCAATGCCAGGTTTGAAATAGAGGCAGAATGGTGAAAATTTAGGTGTTTTTTGACCTTTTGAGGGGTCAAAACTACAATTTCTTTGAAACTTGGTGAGAAAAGTATAATAGCCATGAGAATTCCACAAATGCTGATTTTTCTTGCTGAGGAAGCTCCAGGGATTAACGTAGCTCTAGTGGTGCTACGTTAATGGGCCTTCAAAATCACAAAAAAAAAGTTTCTCAAATTTCCTCAAAATTGGTGGAGGCCTCCCTCAAGGGGTTTGGGAGACCTGTTTAGAAGCTGAAGAAATAAATCCAAGGTTATCATTCCCTTTTCCTCTTTTAGGGTTTGGACTTCAAGGAGGGCTCTCTTCTGTTTGGCACAAACAAGCTTGTTTTTCATAACATAGTACTTGGTCATCTTTTTCTCGAGAGAAAGAACCCTCTTTATCTTCTTGAAGTACTTGTGCTCATCTTTGTAATATTGAATGATACCTTGTGCCATCTCAAAATCCCTCTCCCATTCCATAATTTATGCATGCTTTTATTGGAGTAGCAGTCTAGTGGCCACTTCCTTATCTTAATTATCACTATCTAGGTCAATGAATTGGGGATTTTGAGTAGTTTGCTTGCTCCCCTTACCTTTCTTACCCTTGTCCATATTTTCTTTGCCCCTGTCAAGCCTTGGAGCTGATGCAGGTGGCAAGGTCCCTTTCCTTTTGGAGGTAGAAAACACTTGCCTTGGCCCTCTTTGGTATGTGCATGTAAGAGGCGTGATCGTGATTCTACTAGTCTCTTTGCCATGGCTGTGATTATCACTTAGACTATGAGTCTCTTCCCCTGTTTTGCTGTCATCATGAATAGGGTTATCTTCTTTGTTTTATGCATTGGCACTATCTTCATTTTCACTGAAGGGCTGATTGTTGTCATGACAGTCATGGAAATTGTCATCATTGTCATGAATATTCTTCTCTTTGCTGTCTTCTTGATCACTTACCTCTTTGTCACTATCTTTTACCTTCCTCCTCACTGTGATCTGTCTCATCTGCCTCTTCTTGATCCTCTTCTTCATTATTGGTTTCCCCTCCTTCAATGCTCATCTCATTTTCACTTTCAACCTCTTCATTTCCTTCAGCATCCTCTTCCATAGTGGCAGAGGTTTGTTCACTGTTTTCATGGTCATGCTCATTGTCCTTACTGTCATGCTCACTGTCCCTTTGATTGTCAATCTCCTCATCTTCATTAACATCCTCTTGGTCAGAATTTTATTCACCAGCATAATTCCTTTCTTCACTTTGGGTTGACTCACTTGCATCATTACCATCATTGCCTTCTTCCAAATTGTCACTACTTTTATCTTCATCACTGCCATGTTCACTGCCCTCTTCTTCACCATCATTTTCTTCTTGCTCTTCCTCATTAATTTCTGTCTCTGCCTCACTAATTTCATCACCTTTATTGTCATCACTCTTTTCATCATTTCCACTGTCATGCTCTTCATTTTATGCATCAATAGAAGGGGAAGAAGGGAGATTTTCTTGGGGTGAGGTATACTTGTTTAGATGAGGAGGGAAAATTTGGTTGATGAGGAGGCTGGGGGTTTGTGAAGACTTAATGTGCTATGAATACCTCCCAAGGTATACCCTGCTACTCTAACTGATGTAATACCATGATATATATCAAGGAATGGTGAAATAAACTTTTCATTTGTTGGGAGGGAGTCCTCCTCCGGACAACAGAAGATGTCTTCTCAATGCTCCTATAGAGATAGTAGGTCAAGTTGAGCATCTTAACCCTTGTGAAACGTATGAGGAGTCTGACATGGTAGGAGTTTAGCCTAGAGTATCTCCCCTCATAGGTGAAGTACTTCATGATAGCCATCATCAAGGGTGAAAATATGTGTCTGAGGTGTGAGAAAGGGAAAACTGTCTTGCTGCCTCCTTTATACCTAGTCTTGAAAAATGGCTCTAAAAAGTCATTCTCCAATTTTTTGTTCTTACACCATTTCTCACCAAAAACAGGGATGCATGTGGCATCAGAGATGGCATCTGTTGAGATCTCAAAATCTACTCCTACAAGGCTTGAATGTTTGTTGTGCAAGTTGAGAATGAGAAGCCTCGTAAGCTCTGGGTGGCTTTTCACTTGTTTGACCTTATCATAGAATTGGAAACACCCTGCATTCTAAAAATATGATAGGATCATGGGAGAGGAGGTGATGGCCACTGTGCTTTGAGGTTCCAATATTCTCACTTTCCCTCCCTTATGTTTTGGTCTTAAAGGCCTTTGACCTCTTTCACTGTCACTGCTTCTTTCTGCTCCTGACATGGTGATAGGAGATGTTGGTTGAAAAACTAGGGTTTGGTGGAGTGAGATGAAGATGGTGGTGAAGTAAAATTGTAGTGAATGAGGGATGTGGAGGCTAGGGTTCAAGGATTAAGTTGCTTTGGAACTTAAGGAGGCTTTTGTTAAAAGTGTATTTCAACCACCCTAACTTACTTACCCTCAAATGACATCAAATTTTTTTAAGGAGGTTTAAAAACAAGGGCTCATTTTGCATGAAAGTCCTAGGGTTTACCCACTTAGGGTTTGATTAGTTCACAGATAAAAAAAAAAATAAATAAATAAAAAAAGAAAAAAAGAAAAAAAGAAAAAAAATTATTGAAAACTTGTTGGGAGATATGGAGGGAATATCACCTACCAGCTCTTAGCTCTTTGTAGACCTTTGGAGACCAAATGGGAGACGAAATTCGAGACTTAGGGCAGAGAATTTGTTTGTTGGAGGCCTTCTGCATTAGCGTAGCGCCCTACCTGAGCAGTCGGGTTGGCTCGTTAGTGCAGTGCCGACAAGCCTGCCCATGGGTTAGCGCAGCGCCAGGCGCGTGCAAAGTTGTCGGTCTCTAGGCGAGTTGGGCCTGTGTTTTCACAGCACCCAGGATTAGTGTAGCACCACCCTCGATTAGTGCAATGCCTTGTAATTTTGAACAGGAAGAGGACAAATTAGCGTAGCACCAGCCTGTATTTGCATAGCACCACTTATTTGCGCAACGCTAGGGAAACTCGCCCAGAAAATGATCAGAAAACTCTGTTTTTTCTCCTGAAGATTCTTTTCTCTCGACCAATTGATAAATGAGTTTGAAATAATAACAGGAGCACCTTTACATCCCTTGAGAGAAATAAATCATAGATATAAAACCCACTTTAATATGTTTGGCTTGGGCCACTTTGTAATTTTCACTAATGTCTCCTTGACCTTTTTTGTAGGTGCCTATAACTTTCTCAAGTGATTTTCTTTGGGTAAAGGTGTACTGATGGATGAAGAGGCACCCCCCCCGTTTTAGCTTTCAAACTCTGGGGACTGTCCAAATTGTCTCTTTTGAAAAACTGAAACCATTGTTTTACCCCTTTTTGGCATTCTTGAGTGCAATTGACCTAAAAAATGTGTTTCTCACCTTTTACTAATATTTGACAGTGATGTGTCTTTTGGGGCAAAGGTTAGTAAATTATACCATGTTATGTTCTTCCCTTAGCCACTTCTGATTTCTGCAGGTGCCTATAGTACATTTTCCTTTGATTCCTTTGTCGCTGTTTGGATTTTTACAACCTTTAGACACCCAACAGGGATTTCATGTTTTAGCATAGTTTTCCATTTTGACACTTTACCTCATGCTTTCCTTATCTTGACCATTTTGAAGACTTTTGACTTTAATTGAAAGCTTAGGCTCCCTCACACTGATACTCTTTACAATTTCTCCCTTTGGTGCAGCGAAGCAGTATTGCCTTGACAAACCCTAAAGGCCACCTTGAATAGCCTTTGAAGGCTTTCTGCTGTCATGATGGAGGTCCATTATCTTTATTTCACCTGTTTTGCCTATGTTGCCAAACCTTTAGGTTTTTAGGTCTGTTAGACAAGAATAAGTAGTGTTGTCTTCTAAGTTCTCTATAGCCTTTTCAAGTTCATTCATTTCTGTTTAGTTCACCTCACCTTTTTCCCTTTTTAATTTATAATTTCTAGAAAATATTCAATGTGTGCTTGGTTGTTTTGTTGTGCCTTCTGTCTTTGTGGCCTTTGTACTGGTTCCTTTCTTGGCAACACTGTTTTGTCAATCAGTCTCGAAACCCTGAATCTCATTATACATAGGCATGCTACCTTTTCCTTGCTTTGGATGTCTTCTAATGATGATTCACCCTCTTACCTTACCTCTTTTTATGCTGATGGCCATCTCTATAATTCTTGCAGATATGTGAACAAAGGCAGCTGTCCCTTGTAGAATTTGTGCTTTGACCAAGGAGGCCTTCCTTGAAGGATTTTGATCAGATTTGGACAATTTAGTTACTTAACCTTATTATTCTTTAAATGCAGCCTCTTGACATAGGAAAAACAAATATTTTAGAATACCAAAAAATCCTATTAGTATGAAAACCTAAATGACCTAGGGGGAAAACCTTTTGGTCTTGACCTTTTGCTGAAAACTTGATTTGGGGTTTTCTTTTAGGTGTAAAATAGAGTTTTTTTTTTTTTTGACAGACTTTATGCATTTCAGACCCAAAACTCTGATTTTTATTTATCTAAAGAGCCAAGAGAGGTATCTTGAGACCACTGATGCTTGAGGCATTTGCTGAATAGGGGGAAAAGGTTAGGTTTCTTGGAAATCTAAGGTGGAAGTAGAAGAGTTAGGCAATGTGAAAACAGAGTGGTAGGGTCAGGGGTGGAAAAACATAGTGAAATTTAGTGGTATGAGCCCACATGGGTCTTCTAGGAGCGGTGAGTTGAGCATGACATGATGGGATAATGAAAGAATGAAAAAATTATCTAATGGATAATGAAGGCAGTGAGATTTCTAGAACTCACAATATTCATGAATTTTGTTTCTAGAAATCTAGGATAAACATTTAGTCATCTACAAAGGAAAAAATTACTAATGACTAATAGTGGCTCCACTTGGGGAGGGCAACTCCTTGTCAGGATGTGTCCAAAATTTCAGATCTCTGGTTTTATAGAGACCAGCATCTCATCCATTTGGCAGATTTTTACTTCCTTCATTTTCTGGTGCTTCTTTGAAGTTGTGATCTCAATAATAGGAAAAGTATGATTAGCTCAACTTCATCTTTACCTACCCAACCTACTTGTCTAACATTTTTTCTTCCTTGGGTGCACTTGAACTGACAAACCATTGACATTATTTATTTTTGAATAAAAACAACTATCTACTTCTACTCTTATTACTTCCAAGGGTTTAGATTATGCTAATGAACTCTTTTTATTCTATACCTGGACTAACCGAATATCAAGATTAGGCTATATGACAAACTTCATTCTTTAAGCTATAAAAATGAAATTTAAAGCATGGTTTAAATCAGGATTAGGCAATCTAACTCACCATGATATGTGGCATAAGAACAAGCTGCACACAAACATTATTGTTGTACAAACAAAACTAGAAAAATAAGGGCTGTGATTTATCATTTGGTAAGCATCCCCATATTTCTCTTTGGTTCAGTTTTAAGCATGTGGAACCAGTATATTTCATTCCTAATCTATCCTTTTTGACAAGTCAAGTTTGAATGATTTGACAAGCTCTCTTTCACTAACTTATTAGAAATAAATTGAAAACATGTTTAACCCATGATTAGGCTAGATGATTGAAACAAGACCTTATTTTTGAACCAACAGTGGCATTTAAGCTTGCTCACTTTCAGTAGTACTATTCTTTTTTTTTTTGTGATTTTCACATGCAATGTTTATATACAATGAATGAAAGTTTGAAATTAGGACTCTTAACAGAAATAATGTTTGAGCATCCTGCCATTGACAGGACCTCCGAAATTTTTTTCTCCATTCAGTCCTTGTAAAAAGAAAGCATTATGACCCCTAACTGACTAAATGAGATAAGGACCTTTCCAAAAATATTAAATTTACCATGTTTACCTTTGTCTTCCCTCCTGGAATTCCATTTCAACACTATGTCTCCAATGTGGAAATTGTTGGCTTTAGTTCTTCTGTCAAAGATTTTCTTTATGTTTTCTTGCACTACTTGAGTCTTGTTATAAACTTCTTCCCTTGTATACTTCAAATGAATGGTTTGGTTCAGCCTCCTTTGCATGCCATTTTCTTCTGATTGCACTTCTTAGAGAAGCCTTACCACCAGAACTCCCAAGGATGTTGGGAAAATGGCATCCATGCCATACACTAGTTGATAGGGAGACATAGCAATGGATTTCTTGGTGGTTAGTCTATCATCCCATAGTGCATATACCAGCTTACCATGCCATGCTTTTTGATTATGTTCTAGAAGATTCTTGATGATATTGACCAAGATTTTGTTAGAGGACTTGGCTAACCCATTACCTCGAGGGTAATAAGCTGTGGAATGTCTTAATGTGATATTATATTTATAACAAAAGTAAAACATTCTTTTGGATGTAAATGGAACAACATTATCTGTGATGAACTTTCTGGGGAAACCAAATCTATAGAGGATTTTTATCTCAAGAAATTTGATAATGACCGAATCGGTGGCATTCCTAGGGGGGATGGCTCCTATCCACTTGGTAAAGTAATCAGTAGTAGTGAGGATCCACTTATGTTGGGCAGATGAGGCGGGGTTAATCTCTCCAATGAGGTCTAAACCACATTGTTGAAAAGGAGCTTCAACAGTCATGGGATGCAAAGGAAAAGGTAAGAGTTTTCTCTTGCCATCAAAAATTTGGCACTTATGGAAAGTCATGACTAGTTTGTCGGTGTCAGAAAAAAGGGTGGGCCAATAGTAACAAACTCTAAGGATTTTGTTGGCTGTGGTTTTCCAGTAAAGGTGGCCTCTATATTCTCCCTCATGCAGCTCATGCATGATTTTACCTACATCATTTTCAAGCAAACATTTAAGAAAAATGCCTACCAAATTCTTCCAATATAATACTCCATCTAAAATGCAGAATTTTAAAGATTTTTGTTTCAGGAATCTAGATTTTCTCTTTGATAAGGTAGGAGGAGCATTAAGATAGAAAAGCACATATATAATATCAATATACCAAGATGAATTTAGAAATTCTTTTTCGACATGGGGAGCTGTGCATTCTTCTTGTTCTTCTAAAAAATCAACCATATTCATATCTAAGGCTTTGAAATTTGATTCAGCGATAAGTTTTGCAAGTCCTTGTCCTTTAACCAGTTTAGTGAGTTTGATTTCTAAGTCATATTCAAAAATAATAGCAACCCACTGTTATGGTCATGTGATTTGGCATATTGGTAGACCAAATGACAGGGTAACATCAGACCAAGCTTTGGAGCCCTAGGACCTAGCCTTCTTGGACTCAGAGAGGGCTCTCTCTATTATGCAAAGTATGTAAAACTTGTTTTGCTTATGTATGTTGGATTTTAGGCTAGTTATTAAGTATGTTTGTTTGTTTTGGGTTTCAAGGGGAATTGATCAAAGGATAAATAGATAAAAAGTTCTTCAGATCAACTGGGCTATGGGGTCGAAAAGGTCGAGACTGTCTCAATGATGGACAAGGTACTATTGTAGGGCCGATTTGTTCGAGATAAATGGATTCTTTGGGTGAAAGTGAAATGAGATGGACATTAAGTTTGTGAAATACAAAGAGATTTTAAGCATAAATAGTTAAAGAGAAAGCATTCATGAGTTAGGGCTGACCATTAATCTCTATGAACAAAACTCAAATTGATAGATGCAGAAAATAAACAATCTAGTGATACATAGAAGTATAATACCCTCTTACTTTGGAAAATCACCTTCATCATTTTGGGAAAACAAATAAGATAAACAAAAAACTCAATCTATGAAGAGGGAACTCTTAAACATCATATCTTGAGCTATTGGGAGACAAATGGCAAGATCGAAACAAGAACTCTTTGACTTAACTAAAACAACCAATAATTCAGAGAGAGATTTCAGAAATGGAGTTTTGATCAGCTATGAGTAACCGTGAATCATAATAGACAACATACATAATAACCATTAATGAAACTGATAACAAGTTCTTAGGGTACCAAAGAGAAATTAAGAATTTTTTGACATAACCAAGAAAGATGAAAACATTTAAGCTGCAATGAATCAGGAAATTTGAGGTGCCTCCATGGGCATATCTCAAAATTATTCTTTACTAAAATACAGCAAGAAAGAAGTATGAAAACATGTATGATAAACTAAGAAAATATAACAAATAAGGAACACAATACCATTCACCAAGCCATGGAATCCTACATACAATCCTCCTCAACCATCAAAGTCAAGCAAGAGATCATCCACTTCATAAGACAAGTATTTCTTCAAAGCTCATAATTCTATATATTTTCTCTCTATAAAATCAATTTCAGCCTCTGGTTATAATGAATCCTCTTGGATTATATAGGCCAAAGAAGAAGAAACCCTCCCAGAACAACTAGAAGACCATTGGCCTAATACAAATATCTGATTTTTTCCTTGAGGCTTTGCAAAGCCCAAGGCACAAAATATCTTCTAAAATATCTATTTAAGCTAAAAATAGTAAGAAAATTGACTTTTAATCTCTTACATGGAGTTAAACATAGCTTAACGCACATTTGGAGGGCCACCTTCAGAAAACTGCCTTTTCAGCCAGAATGCTACAAGAGTGTAGCGCTAGAAAAAAGCTTGTTTTGTAGATAATTTTTGAGAGACTTCCCGATGTCAAAATGAGGCTCGTGATGGCTCGTTGGAAAGCCCCGGATGTCTAGTTTCTGGAAATACTTGATTTTTCTCAATATGATCCTTTTAAGTCTATCAAAAAGTGGACTGAGTGAAAAAACCTAGGAGGGTCTCATCTACTGATATGTGAGGCAGAAAAGTGGATTTTGACTGATTTTTGCCTCTTTGGGGGACCAAAACACCTTCTTTTGATCTGAAAATTTGTGAGTAGATGCCCCCAAATTTAATACACCCAAAAAAATAACTTTCATGAGCTGAGGATGCTCCTAGCAAACATGGAAGCATCTAGAAAAATGTGCAATTAGGCCTAAAAATCACAAAAAACAAGATTATGTCCAAAATTGCTCAATTTTGGTGAGAAAACCCCTTATGGGTTCCTAGAAGCATGCAAGGAAGATGGAGCCAATATTTCAAGCCTGGATATGTCTTTTTCCCCTTTTTCACCAGGTGCCTCCTTTGGGCAATTTTGAGCCTTTCTTGAGCAATTTTGAGTTTTCTTTGGGCAAATTGATTCAATTTCTTGTAATGCCTGGTCATCTTCCTTTGCAAACCCAAGTATTTGTTTGCTTTGTCTAATTTTTCCTCAAAATGATTGTTGTCTCTTTCAAGCCATGATTCTTTATCATTTTCTATCTCTTGGGCAAGCAATTGTGTGAGAGGATACGATCGAGCAAGGGTTGCTTCTTCTTCTTTTTGTTTCTCCAAAGATTTCCTAAGACCAATAGCCCTAGGCCTTTTTCTTACTGGCTGCTCTTCTTCCTCAATATGATCAAATTCACCCATATCCTCTTCAAGCTTGACTTGTGCTTTGTATGCTTCCCTTTGGTATTTGAATGCCCGGGCCTCATAGATTTCCATTAGCTCGCTCGTCTGTCTATTTTGCATTTGTAGAAAGTGTATGAGGTCCTTTGACCTTTCTAGATCAGTTTCTAAGTCTTGGATTTTGGCTTCTCTATTTTTCAAAAGTGACTCAAGGATTTTGGCTTTATCATCTCCAACATCACTGTTTATTTGTATGATGTCAAACTCTCTTTCTTGTTCATGGCTACTCTCCTGCTGTTCAACTTTTTCTTTGCCCTTGCTTTGGATAGAATTCTTTGCTCTTGTTCTCTTTGGAAATTCAAAAATACTCTTCTTAGGTTGTTTGCCTCTACTCCTTAGCGCCCTAGTGACATTACTAGTCACTACTAGAGTGATTTTCTTCTTTTCAGATTTGGTGTTTTTAGCCTTTGGTGTTTTTGAGGAATGAATCATGGCCCCTTGCCCAGGAGAGGCAACAAGCACATGTTCTTGGCTGTGTTGAGGAGGAGAGAGAGGAGGTTTCATCACTAGCATTTGTTCAAATTGATCTTTTACACTACTTCCTCCTTCGTCACCTAATTTGCTGCACTGTTCACTATTGTCATGTTCTTCTTCAGGGCTGCCTTGTTTACCCTCCTCACTATTTTGAATTTGTTCTCAGCTGCCAACCTTACCATCACTGTATTGAACTTCTTCTTGTGTGCTGCCCTTACCATGCTCACTGTTTTCAATTCTTTCACATGAGCTACTTTCGTCATGACTGTCTTCATTTTCATTTGTCATGCTGCCATTATCTTCACTGTTTTCCTTAGACTCTGTGTGTGGGCTGCCACCATGGTCACTACTTTGCTAGGAGGTGCTTTTTTCACTGTCCCTTTGATTGGTCTCATGAATTTGTTGAGGACTATTGTGTTCCTCATCATTACTGCTTGCTTGAGGATTTTCACTATGCTTACTGCCTCTTTAATTGCTTTCATGCTAACTGTCTCTCTGTTTCTCATCACTGCTTTGAACCTCTTCTCTTTGTTCCTCATCATCACTACCCTGCTGCTCTTCAGTTTGTTCTTCATCCTCACTAGCTATATGTGGGCTGTCCCCATGCTCATTTTCACCGCTCTGCTAAGTATCACTATGTTCCTCATCATCACTACCTTCACGCCTGCTTTCATAAGACCCTTCTTTTTCACTATCAATCATGGGTGATGTTTTCTTTTGATGGGTAGATTGACTAGATGACAAGGAGACATAGTGAGTGGAGGGTGAGGAGGACATATGAGATGGGCCATGAGATGAAGATATAGTAGTAAAATCTAGATGAGAAATGAAAGTCTCCCAAGAAACTTCTTTCTTTTCAAGCTGGTGAAGGATGATTATTTTAATGAGAGAATTATGGAAAAGACTAGCTTTTTGCTGAGCAGGAAGTCTCTTTTGGACAAGGGAGGACATCTTGTATATGCTTTTGCAGAGGAAGAAAGAGAGATTCAGCAGCTGAGTCCAAGTAAAATGCATCAGAAGTCTGACATGATAGGAATAAACTCGAGAATATCTCCCCTCACATGTGAAATATCTCATGATGGTTTTCATAAGGGGCGCATAACTATTCAATAGATGAGAAAAGGGGAAAATAGCCTTGCATTCATTTTGGTAAGTTGGTTTCAAGAAGGGATTATAGTGGTCTAGGTCCAAATAGGCTTGTTTGAACCATTTCTCACCAAGATAGGGAATCTTGGTGGCCCTTGACACTGACTTAGGAGTGAGAACAAAATCAAGGCCTACTATGTGAACATGTTTCCCTTGCAGTCTCAGGGAAAACAATTGTGTCAAGGGAGGGTGATTTGTGACCTTCTGGACTTTTTGGCAAAAATCAAGGCACCCTACCTCATGAAATTTGAAAAGGACTGAAGGGTAATCATTTAACTCTTTAGTTGTAGTAGGCTCAAACCTTTCGTGAAACCCATCCTTGCTGACATTCCTTGGAGGCATGGTTGTTTAGAATTTCCTTCACTTTCTTATCAAAACAAGTCTTTCAAATGAGCTGAAAAATAGATCCCTTCTTCAAGCACTATTTTTCTTTTTATTTAGCAAGCCGGAGACACTTTAAAAACACTATATTTCCCCTTTTGAAATCACTATTTTCTTCTTTGAAATCACTGTTTTTATTCTTTTAAGTTTTGATTTCAAAACATTTTTGTGACCAAAATTGAGATGAAAGGGCACAAAAAATACCTTTTAAATATTCTTGCTATTTTTGAACAACCCAAATTCTGAGCAAAAATCGGTTTTTTTCACCTTTGGAGACCTTTGGAGAGGTGCTACGCTCTTGTGCACAAGCGCGTAGCACCTGCACACTGCTGAGGGCGCTGTGTGTCGAGACTGGCGCTGGGCGCCTTTTGAACGCTGGGTGAGGAGACAGGGGCGTCGCGCCAACCAATAGGCGTGTCACGCCCTTTGTATTTTTCTTTAGCAGGATGGTCACAGGCGCGTCGCGTCCTGTTACAGGTGTGTCACGTTCAACCTTTCCTACACGACGATGGTCTGAAACCTCAGAAACGAAAACTTTTTCTTTGGTGGAGTGAAAAAAAGTTTGATGAAGAGGATTTATACTTTTGAAATGATTTTGGAGATGGCCTTTCTCTTGCCCACAAGGTTTTCTTTGCATAATGATATGACGATATTTTGGTCATGCCTTTTATAGCTTAAAATGATACCTTCCCCCTTTATTAATTTGAAAAGCAAAACTTCTCCTTTAGCCTTTGTAGTTGTTTTGAAAAGCAATTTTGTGCTTTCTTTGAGGGGTTGCCCTTTTTAACAAACTGACTTATCCCTTTCTATTTGCAGGATAACTCTTCAACCAAATCACGAACATATTTTCAAAATCTATTTCCCCTTATGTTTTGAAAGAAAACTTGAAAAAAAAAAAAAAAAAAAAAAACTAGCTCTCAAACTCTGTTTATCAATGCAAACCTTTTCCAAACACTATATCAAAATTTGATGATTTTTAAGCCTCTGCTTGTTATGAAGGAGGTTATGCCATTTAGATCACCTAGATCCCTTAAAATGACTGTTGACCCTCTGCTCATTAGTAAAAGAGGTCCTTTCAAAACACTTTCTGGGCACTTTTTTGATACTTTTAGGTTTCAACTTTTTATGCATCTAGGCTCTGTATGTCAAGAAAGTTTTCCTCAAAACTGTGACCTTGTCCTTATCATCTGAAAAAAGGCTTACATAAACACCACTACTGCAGCCTCTCAACAACATTATGTAAATCCTATATTTATGATGTGAAGGAGGTCTTTTCATATGTGTTTTCTCTGTTGCTTTGAATAGACTATTAGGGGAAAAATGTGATCTTTTCCACTTGTCACTCTTGAATATCTTCAAACAAAATATCCTTTTTGCTACGTGACATCTTATATGTAACCTATGCCTTTATTTCACCATATCAATTTGAAACTTTAAACCAAAAAAAATGTGATTAGATTATGATGAATGTTCTCTGTTTATCCTTAGGAGGAGGTAATGCAAGATGCAACTACCTAGGTTAATTAAAGCCACTGTGTAGGCCCTCTACTTATCATGAATGGAGGTCTTTAAATGTTGGGTGTGGAGCCTGATTTTCTTCCAAATTCAGAGATCCTTGTTTTAGCTGGTTGTATACCCCAGGAAAATTGTACACCCTTGCACGCGGGGGGGACTTTTCCCCCCCGTGGGGTCCGGGGGGGCCTACCCCCCTGGCGGGGGTTTCGGGGGCAACGCCCCCGAAGTCAAAAATAGATGTAAAATTGCCTTGTAAAAGTATAGTAATTTCTAGTCAATCTAGGCCGTTCACTAGGTGGATGATCTGATGGTAGAAGTTATGTTTAGTTTAGGGTTTTTTTTTGCCCTAGAAGGAAACCCCTCGCTTTTATGAGGGTATTGTGTTGCGGCTACGCATTGTTTATGTATTCTCTGAGCGAGAAACAGATAGGGAGACTGTGAGAGAGAACAAAGGATATTACAACGGATCTTCTGTAGGTTTTGTCTCTTCATTTTTGCTGGATAATAGAAAGGAAGGACTGGCTGTTCGGGGTGGACGTAGCCCAAACTGGGTGAACCACGTATATCTGTGTCTCTCTGGTTTTTATGTGTTTTGTGTGCTTGTATTTTCTGCATATTTTATGTGTTGCATTGCTCTGTAATATTTAATTTTCTAACAACTGGTATCAGAGCTGAAGGTATATTTGGCTGATAAACTCGCAAGAAAGAAGGGTTCCTGGTTTGAGTGACAGCAATGGTAGAAGATGCTAAGTTTAGGGTCGAGAAATTTAACGACCAAAACTTCCCACTGTGGAAGATGCAGATGGAAGATTATCTGTATCAGAAAGATCTGTACCTACCATTGAGCGGAAAAGAAAAGAAGCCGACGGCCATGATAGACACAGAATGGAACATTCTTGATAGAAAGGCACTCGGAACAGTATGGTTGTGCCTTGCGGCGTCAGTCACCTTCAATATTTCGAAGGAAACAACAACAGAGGGTTTGATGCAGACGTTGGCAAAATTATATGAAAAACCCTCGGCCTCAAAGTTACAAGGTATTTCTTATGAAACGACTATTTAATATGAAGATGTCGGAAGGTGGATCTGTTGCAGACCATTTAAATGATTTTAATACAATTACCTGTCAGTTAAGTTCTGTAGGGGTAAACTTTGATGATGAAGTTAGAGCTTTTTTATTTCTGTGCTCATTGCCAGAAAGATAGAATGGTTTAGTTATGGCCATTAGTAACTCTGTTTCTGGATCTAGTACTTTAAATTTTGATGATGTTGTCGGTGCTATCCTTAGCGAGGAAATGCGACGGAAAAGCTCTGGTGAGACATTGGGTAATTCTTTGAGTGCAGAGTCTAGGGGAAGAAGAATGGAAAGAGGAAAGAGCTCGAGATATCGCAGTAAATCAAGGAAAGGTAGATCCAAGTCCAGATCGGGGATAGTGTGCTGGAAATGCGGAAAGAAAGGACACCTAAAGAAAGACTATAGATCTCGAAAAGGAAAAGAAGGAGATGCACAACAAGAAAATAATCATGAAGCAAATGTGACAGGTGATGTTTTACAAGATGCTTCGATTCTTGCTTTCGAAAATGTTACTGATTCTTGGGTTGTAGATTCAGGGGCTTCATTCCATGCCACACCTGATAAGAAATATTTTCATGACTATGTTCAAGGAGATTTTGGACAAGTTCCTTTGGGTGATGATAAACCCTGTAAAATTTTTGGAATGGGTAAGGTTCTTGTAAAATAGCAGAATGGAAACCAATGGCTACTAAAGGAGGTAAGGCATGTTCCAGATCTAAAGAAAAATCTGATTTCAACAGGGAAGTTAGGCGGTGAAGGTTGTGTGACAAATTTCACAGATAAAGCTTGGAAGGTCACCAAAGGAGCCCTGGTAATAGCAAAAGGAGAAAATGTTGGTACATTGTATTTACGCAATGGTATTTCTAACTCTGTTAATGCTTTAACTTCCAAAGGAACAGATGCAACATTATGGCATCATAGGCTCGGACATATGAGTGAGAAGGGGATGAAGATTCTTCACTCAAGAAATTTGTTGCCAGGTTTGAAGAATGTTGATTTGGATTTCTGTGAGAATTGCATTTATGGAAAACAAAAGAGAGTCAAATTTTTCAGAGTTGGGAAAGAAAAGAAGAGCGAAAAATTGGAGCTTGTGCATACAGATGTATGGGTACCTGCTCAGGTATCATCTCTTGGTGGCTCTCGCTATTATGTTACGTTTATTGATGATGCAACTAGAAAAACTTGGATTTATTGTATTCAAAATAAATCTGATGTATTTGATACTTTCAAGAAATGGAAAGCTTTGGTTGAGATTGAGACAGGAAAGAAGTAAGTGTCTCAGATCAGACAATGGAGGTGAATATTGCAGCAAAGAGTTTGATAGGTACTGTTCAGAGCATGGAATTCATAGAGAGAAGACAGTTCAAATAACACCACAAGAAAATGGTGTGTCAAAAAGGATGAATAGAATAATCATGGAGCGTGCAAGGTGCATGAGATTGCATGTAGGATTGCCTTTACAATTTTGGGTAGATGTTGTAGATACTACTGTTTATCTAATAAACAGAGGGCCTTCAAGTTCCTTAGATGGTGGTATTCCAGAGGAATCATGGATAGGTAAAAAGGTAAAATACTCTTTTTTAAAGCCATTTGGTTGTGAGGCTTTTGTCCATATTAATAAAGAAAATAGAACAAAGCTTGAGGCAAAATCAAAGAAATGTACCTTTATTGGATATGGTGCTAATGATTTTGGTTATCACTTATATGACTATGAAAATCACAAAATCATTAGGAGTAGAGATGTAATATTCAATGAAAAGGTCTTGTATAAGAATCAGTTTCAGGAAAAGAAACAGGAAAAATAAAGCAAGGAATACGCGATTCTTGATGAGATAACTCAAAAAGTAAAGGTCCTTGAAAATGATAATAATCAACAACCACAGTAGCAACAACCACCACAACAGCAACAAGCACCTCAAACACATGAAAGTGGTGTTAGAATATCTACCAGGATAAGTAGACCCCCTGAACGATACTCTCCTTCATTATATTATTTATTGCTGACTAATTCTGGTGAACCTGAATGTTATGAAGAAGCAATGCAAGTTGAAAGCAGGAAGAAGTGGGAGCAAGCCATGGAAGAAGAGATGGACTCCTTAATGCATAACCAGACTTGGGACTTAGTCAGGTTGCCTGCAGGTAAAACTACATTGTAGAATAAACGGGTTTACAGGTTGAAGGAAGAAGATGGAGGAAAACAGAGGTACAAAGCTAGACTTGTGGTGAAGTGGTTTTCACAGAAGAAAGGTATTGATTTTGATGAAATATTTTCTCCTGTTGTTAAGATGACTTCAATCAGAACTATCTTAAGTCTTGTAGCATCGGAAGATTTACATCTTGAACAGTTAGATGTAAAGACAACATTTCTCCATGGAGATTTGGAGGAAGAGATATACATGCAGCAACTAGAAGGATATGAGGTCAAAGGGAAAGAAAAATTGGTGTGCAGGTTAAAGAAGAGCTTGTATGGCTTAAAACAGGCTCCAAGGCAGTGGTATCTAAAATTTGACAAGTTTATGTCTGAACAAGGTTATACTAGATGTCACTCTGATTATTGTGTTTATCTAAAAAGGCAAAATGATGGCAACTATATTATATTTTTATTGTATGTAAATGACATGCTTGTTGCAGGATCTAACATGCAGGAAATAAATGTGCTCAAAATAAAATTGGCAAATTCATTTGCAATGAAGGATTTGGGAGTTGCAAAACAAATCCTCTGTATGAGGATAACTAGAGACAAGGAAAATCACAAATTAACATTGTCTCAGAATGAGTACATATTAAAGGTGTTGAAAATATTTAATATGCACAATGAAAAACTTGTTAGTACACCTTTTGCTAGCCATTTCAAACTTAGTAAGGAGATGTGCCAAAAGACCCAAGAAGACATGGATTATATTTCTAAAGTTCCATATGCATCAACAGTTGGAAGCTTAATGTATGCAATGGTCTGCACAAGGCCTGATATTGCACATGCAGTGGGAGTTGTAAGTAGGTACATGAATAATCCAGGAAAAGAAAATTGGATGGCAGTAAAATGGATTCTCAGATATTTGAGAGGTACCACAAATCAAGCATTATTCTTTGGTGGTTCAAACATTTCTCTACAAGGATATGTTGATGCAGATATGGCAGGTGACAGAGATAACAAGAGGAGCACTACAGGATATGTATTTACTGTAGGTGGAATAGCTGTCAGTTGGGTTTCAAAAATCCAAAGTGTTGTTGCACTTTCAACGACAGAAGCAGAGTATGTTGCTGCTACAGAGGCTAGTAAAGAAATGATTTGGTTACAAAGGCTTATGGGTGAATTGGGCAAGAAGCATGATATGGGCACATTATACAGTGATAGCCAAAGTTCCATTCATATTGTAAAGAAATCAGCATTTCATTCCAGGACTAAACACATACATGTCAAGTACCATTTCATACGGTCAGTATTGGAAGATGGAGAGTTGAAGCTGGAAAAGATACACTAGCCAGAATCCTGCAAATATGCTAACAAAAGTTGTAAGCAGGGAGAAACTGAAAATGTGCTCAGTTTCAATTGTTCTTCAAGGATGATGATGAAGATGAGGAACAACTAGGTCCAAAGAGGAGTCATTGTCTAGCAAATGAAGTAGCGGTGGAGTTGCTACAATCAGTCTCCAAGTGGGAGATTGTTGGATGTGGAGCTTGATTTTCTTCCAAATTCAGAGATCCTTGTTTTAGCTGGATGTATACCCCAGAAAAATTGTACACCCTTGCACATGGGGGGGTGTCGGGGGGACTTCTCCCCCCCCGCGGGGTTTGGGGGCCAGCGGTCCCTCGGCGGGGGTTTCAGGGGCAGTGCCCCCGAAGCCAAAAATAGATGTAAAATTGCCTTGTAAAAGTATAGTAACTTCTAGTCAATCTGGGCCATTCATTAGGCGGATGATCTGATGGTGGAAGTTATGTTTAGTTTAGGGTTTTTTTTTGCCCTAGAAGGCAGCCCCTCGCTTTTATGAGGGTATTGTATTGCGGCTGCGCATTGTATGTGTATTCTCTGAGCGGGAAACAAATAGAGAGACTGTGAGAGAGAACAGAGGATATTACAGCTGATCTACTGTAGGTTTTGTCTCTTCATTTTTGCTGAATAATATAAAGGAAGGACTGGTTGTTCGGGGTGGACGTAGCCCAAATTGGGTGAAGCACGTATATCTGTGTCTCTCTGGTTTTTATGTGTTTTGTGTGCTTGTATTTTCTGCATATTTTATGTGTTGCATTGCTCTGTAATATTTAATTTTCTAACATTAAACAACTGTTCTTTTCCTTTACAGAAAACCTTTAAACCAACTGAGTGCCATCTGCTTATTAATGAAGGAGGCTTCTTGAAAACTTAGTGCTTTTGCCTTCTGCTCATGATTGAAAATGACACTATAAACACAAAAGTTTTCTTTCATCCTTGCTACCATTGAAAAAATTCTTTGAACCAGTTATCTGTGGGCCCTCTAATTATCATGAAAGAGGCCTTAATATTTAACCTTGGCTTACCTTTAGTCTACTTTTCTTTGAGACATGCCTTTTTATAGCATTTCACTGTGAAAAACATGAGCAAGTAATGCACTTCCAACTGATAAATGTCTACTGTGCCTGTCTTGGAAATAGCATTTTCTTGGTATTGGCCTTTAGCTCTTTTGATGATGAAGTTGTCCTTGAATGTTTTTAGAGGCTAGGCTAAAGTAGGATAAAAAGGCAGATATTCCTTTTACAATTTTCATTTTGATGCCTAGTCTGCTAGAGGCCCTTTGCCAAAATACTGTCACTCTTGGTTTTATGAGACTGATTTTGAGAGCTGGCCCATACTTTTGGGAAAAAATTCCATTGTAATTGACCTGAAGCACTGGAGACAGTATTTTCCTAACTTTTGTACTCTTTTTTCCCTGATGGAGGTTTTTTGACATTTTTGTGTTTTGACTTACAGGGATGAATCTTGTATGTGCTCGTTTCTCTAAACTCTGTATTTCCCTTAGTCCTTAAAATAATCAGCTGTTCTTTTTACTTGGAGATGTTCCCTTGCCCAAAACTAATTTGTGCCATTTATCCTAGCACTCATGCAGAGATGCATGAAATTACTTTAATCACTGAAAGGCTTTGCTGATATAACATGATGATAATGCTTGAAAGTTCACTTGATCATCTTTCTTCAGACAGGGAAACTCTTTCTCTTTTCATGGTTTGAACACTTGTGAGCTCTACTTAAAAGAGACAAAGCAAGATTTAGTGGTGTGTGACCTAAGGATAGACCGGGGTTTTTTTTGTTGGGTGAGAAGAAAATGATGGCTGACATGATGATGAGAAACAAGGTTTTTGGCTTAAAACAATCTTGCTAAGGAGTTTCCCTAAAACACCACCACCTAGACTTACAGACTTTGTCATAGCTCTTGAATGGCTTCTTAGGCATGAGTAGGTTATTACATGACAAAATGATTAGGGTTTAAGGGGTAGTCACTTTTTCAAATGTTGGACAGTGGGTTGTATGAAAAACAAAGGATTTTACTGGTAGAGAAACAAAATTATGAAAACTATAGACAGGGAGGCTTTGCTGAATTGTGATAGGTAGGGAAACTAAAGACTATTCTCATCATAGGCTGAAAAGGAGGGGTAGGAAGACAAAAATTTGTTTGAGGTGTTTTCTGGATGACAAATTGACAGATTGAGATTAGCTTCTAGAAAACTCAGCCAAGGAATCTAGTCATCGACACATGTAAAAAATATTGATGACTAACACCCACATTCCCCTTTTACCATTAGGGTCCTGATTCAAAATGTCTTTGACAACTGAGTGTGGAACAAAATCAATGATATGAGAATGTAAGATATAAACTCTAAAGTCTTTTAATGCTTTGATCAAGGAAAACGCGTGTTTCTCCATGATGTTGTACTTTAGAGGAGCATCTCTAAGGGCTTTGCTAAAGATGGCTATGGGATGTTCTTGCCCCATCATGTTCTTTTGCAGTAGCACTGCGAAAACGGTATGTTCATATGAAAATGAGAAAATGTAGAAGTCTTTGGAAGAATCAGGACTGATTAGAATCAGTGTTTGGGTGAGTGCTAGTTTAACTAGTTCAAAAGATTGTGTAGCTTCTAAGGTCCATTTGACCCCTATCTTCTTTTTTAGCATGTTTGTAATATTCCTCAAAAGTTCAACAAGTTTGGGGATAAACCTCCTTAAGAATTTGATCTTCCCAATGAAGGATTTCAACTCCTTGATGTTTCTAGGATGGCTGATTTGCAATATGCCTTCAATCCTTTTGGGATCTATTTTGATTCCTTCTTTAGAGATGATGTGGCCTAGGAGCTTTCCTTCCTGGAGACCAAATAGAGTTTTCTTGGGATTCAAGGATAGGCCATACTTTCTACACTTTTAAAAAACTTTCCTTAAGTGAATTAAGTGCTCTTCATCAGTATTGGAGTAAACAATGATGTCATCAAGGTAAATGACTATGAAGTAGCCTATGTCTTCTGAGAAAGCTATGTCCATGGCCCTTTGAAAAGTGGCCCCTACATTCATCAACCCAAATGGAATTTTAACATACATGAATGTACCCCAAGGGGTGGTGAAGGTAGTTTTGTGTTGATCACTTGGGAATACTAGCACTTGGTTGTAACCGGAAAAGCCATCAAGTAGTGGTATTCTCTTAGAGCCAACCACCCTTTGAAGTATGTGATCCATTTTAGGAAAGAGGTAGTTATATTTTAGGGAGGCTTTGTTCATATTTCTAAAGTCAATGAAAAACCTAATCTCCATGGTCTTCTTCCTAACAGATACAAGGTTGGAAACCCACTCTAAGTATCTAATGGGAACTATGATTCCAACATCATACATCTTTTTAATCTCTTTCTCAACTAAAGGTATTAAGACAGGGTTTATTCTCCTTAACTTTTGTTTTAAAGGTTTCTAATTTGCTTAAGAGGAATTTTGTGTTGAATAATGCTTCTGTCATATGATTTCAAATCCTCATACCCCCATGCAAACACATCTTTAAACTCTTGAAAAAGTTCAATATATCTCTGTTTTATGTGAGGAGGAAGAGTTTTGGAGAGTTTGATCATTTTGGGTTCCTTTAGGTTGCCTATGTTATATCCCTCTACATCATTCTCCGTGGACTCTATCTTAGGTTTTTTAGCTGCATCATTAAAGTCGAACAACTCTTCTAATGGTGCTAGTCCCCTTGGTAGGGTATCATCTTTACATTGTAAGACTTCAAGGTCCCTTTGGTCTAGATCTTCAAATATTTCTGCCTCATAAGGATGTGTAATCAGATTTATATCAATAGTAGAGGACAACTATGTTTTATGAGCTTGTTCTTCAGCAAAAACACCTTCATAATACTTTAGGCTTGGTCTTATTCTTGTAAATTCATTACTAGACTGCAAAAAGTCATCAATTTGTTCATCACCCTCAAACACTTGCTAATGGTTTATGTTGTCCAGCACTATGGGCCATTTCTTGACTTTGAAAGTGTATTGTTGAGTTGCATGAGGTATTTGGCAATTGCTGGCAACAAAGGCAAGCTCATTGGCAAGGATTTTGGGCCTTAGGGATGAAAATGAGATGATATTTCTCAAAGGTTTTGAGAAGATCTAGCGCAACATTTTTGTACTCTCTCAATCTTGGGTTCTTTGCTGAATACCCACCTTTGATCTGTTTAATGAATAGTTCTGAATCTCCTTGGGCAGAGATTTTCTTAGCTCCTAAGTCTTTGAGAAAATGCAAGCCAAGGAGGAGAGCCTCATATTGTGCAATGTTATTAGTGCACTGAAAATCTAGTTTGTATGAATAGCCCTCATTTGTGTTGTGTATCCAGACACCAGCTCCTGAACCTACTTTGCCACAAGAGCCATCAAAGCTCATGTTCCAAAGTGTTTCTAGTTCATGTTCGCCATCATGTTATTGTTCAGGGCTGCTAGAGCTTTGGATGATATTTTATTTATTGGAGGATGGATTGGACTGTACTGGTGGGCTTGGATCTTTGTCATTTTCATTCACTTTTTCATCAATGTCATTCTCATTATACAAGATGAATGAGTCTAATTATGAATGAATGAAATATAGGGGAGTGTAATTAGGCCTCTCTTGACTACTAACCATATATTTCATGTGTGACTCTCGGTATAGTCTCCTTGTCTGGTTAAAAACTGGGATGGTAGCATAGGACATGTCTAGTTGAAGGTTTCCCTGAAGCTTGGCTCCCCAAGATCTAGATAAAAGCATCCCATACTTAGGGGGAATGTCAGAAAACACTATGTCCATGACTAGGTTCTTAGCAGGTATTTGTGCCAGATTGACACAAAGAACCTTGCTTAGGACCAAACACTTGACTCTACTTGAATCGAATGAGTACAAGTCTTTGTAAGGTTTAGTAATTTCTAGGCCTAATCTCTCCATCAAAACTTTAGGCATGAGGTTTTGAGAGGCACCAGAGTCTAGCATGGAATTGTGCAAGATTTTTTCATGTACGTTTAAGCTAACATAAAAAGGGGAAATGGCTCCTTCTTGGTACTTTCATTCTACTTCAGGACCAAACAACAATTCTGGTTTATCATCTGTCAAGTTTAAAGTATTAATATCATTTCCTATGTTCAGGACCTTCAAAACTTGGGACTTATACACTTTTTGGGTAACCAGTTCAGTGAGAGGCATGGTTATCTTGATTTTAGCAATCTCTCCCTCAAAGCTGAAAGGTATTTGTGTTTTGGACATATTTACATCAGTTTTATTAGCCATGAATCTTTCTACATTTTTAATTTTTTGATTCTAATTTGGAGCTTTAGACAAAATAGTTTTCTTAGAGCCAATAGTGGAGGTACTAGGGAAGCTTGGGTCATTGTTTTGCTGGTTTATTTTTCCTTTGTTTGGATCAACTTTCTTAGCCATAGTGTTGACATTCTCTGCTGTTTTCTTAGGAGTGTTTTCAGTTGTTTTCATAACAACAGTGTCTATTTGGCTTTTCTTGGGGGGATCTTGGTTCTTTTTTCTCCTAAGGTCATATTGCCTATGGACTTCCATTATGGAATTTTCAAATCCCAAGCGGTAGTCTTCAGAATCCTCATGGTTTATTTCATTTTGATCTGAGGAAAAGAAACTGTGTTCTTCTTCAATGAGAAAAGCATCATCTTCATTATCAGAACCTATTAAGTTTACATGGCTTTCTTCAGGTTCTATAATTTCTCCTTACTCTTCATCTACATAGATTTGTTGAAAGGGAGGCCTGATTTGTTGGTCACTTTCCTTTTGTTTGATTTGAGAATGTCTCTTCTGAAGTTTTGAGCTCTATTTCTGTTTTGGGGATTGGCTTGGCTTTCCCTAGGAGGTGTCCTTTCATTCAAGTTTATCCTCTCTATCATTTTCTCCATTGTTCTCATTAGTATGTCCATTTTGGTATCGGATGAGGAGGTTGAGGGCATGGTTTCATATTTGTAGGTCACTCTCTTTTTTGATCTCATCCTAGCTCTCTTTTCAATCAAGTTGACCTCTGCACTAATAGCTGCCTTTTGCATTTCTTCTAAATTTGCGGGGTATCTCTCTCTCAATTGGAATGTCATGTCCGGATCGAAGCCTTCAGGAAATTTCACTAATGCTAGGCCTTGTTGGGGTTTCATGTGAGGTGGGAGGGCATTGTAGATACTGTTAAACCTGGTGCAATAATCTTTTACACTTTCCCCTACATTCCTCCTAAGATTTTTATATTCAGAAAGGATTTGGAGAGGTTTTTTCTTGATTTCCCACTTGTTTATGAAATTTTGGAAGAGGGAAGGGAGATCATGTATTGTGTTAGGAGTTAATTCTTTGAACCATTTTTTTGCCTCTCCTCCTAAGATTTGTGCAAAGACCCTCATTTTAATGGTTTCTTCTTCTATTTCCATGTAATCAAAGGCATCATTTATCCTATCTACATGTTGTTGGGTAGTGATGGATTCAGCTCCCATGAAATAAGGGATCTTGGATTCGTAGTCATTTGGCAAAGGCACTAGAGGTTGAGGTAAAGCCAAGGGGGCATGCCAAGCTGCCATAATGGGAGCTAATGGAGGGTTTACAAGAGGGGGGTTTATGAAAGGAGGTGTATGATGAAGCAGAGTGGTTTGCACAGTGGTGGTATGGATGGGTGTGGTGGAAGTACTTGGACCAGCAAAATGATTCTGAGCAGATTTGGCATGGAAAGAGTTGAAGTGATGGAGAATCTATAAGTTAGGTGCTATGGAAGGAGAAGCTTCTCTACTAGAACTCTGCTACAAATCTATGGGCTCAAGGTCACCTTGGTCAATATCAGTTTGTGACTTGGTTCTGAAAAGGATCTTTGTATGGTGCAAGTAAAACTAGGGATCTTGCAAAGCTATAAGATGTTTAGGTACAGAGCTTGCTCTGTGAATGGTCCTAACAGTGGTTAAGTTTCTAGATCTAGAATTTTTCCACAAAATCTTTTCTGGGTCATCAATTATGTTGGGAGGGTTTTGGTCCGGATGAGATCTAGTACTGATCCTATGTGAAGCCAGATTTCAAACTCAAAATTCGGAGAGGCTGAAAGTTTTAGGACTTTTTTCCGAAGGCTGACCTCTCTTATTTCTTGGTAAACTCTCATAGTGTATAAATAGGTTTATAAACTTCTCAGGGTTGGTTTAACACAACCCCAGGGAGTCTAATGAGAACTAGTGAAGTAATTGGCCTACTGGAGGCTAGTGGAGTCACCAGGTGGATATTTTTTGTTGTTTTAAGAATGTATGTTTATGGTCCACCACCAATAACTAACAAAAAACTAATCTAGGGATGTTTTTGGGTTTTCTGAGTTCCTTTCTATAGCCCTAGGATTTGTAAGAGTGTACTATAGATGAGTCATTATTTTGCTAGGATGTTGAAATAAGCAAAGTCTACTCTTGGCCATTAGTTGATTTTATAAGCTTAACTGAGGGTTTAAAAAGAGTCTATAAGAGTTTTTAGGCCACTATGTACTCATTCCCACCATGACAGCTAGAATGTTAGTGGTCCCGTGATTTAGCAGATTGGTAGACCAAATGCACAGGGTAACATGAAACCAGTCTTTGGATTCCTAGGACCTAGCCTTCTTGGACTCAGAGAGGGCTCTCTCTGTTTGGAAAGGATATGAACTTGTTTTCTTTAGATGGTTCATTTTAGGCTAGTTGTTAGGTGTAGGGTTTGTTGTTTTTTTTGGTTGGGTAAGATGAAATAGGTAGAATAGGTGGAGTGAGAGATCATCAAATCATTGGGATATGGAGTCTATAAAAGTCATGGATATCTCAACAAAGAGTCAGAGTGCATAATAGGGAAAATCTAGTGTGGTCAATGGATCCTTAAGGTTATGTGTGAAGTGAAATGGACATTAAGTTGGGGAAACAGGGTAGGAAAAAGGGCAATTATGAATCCTTTGTGAAGTAACCATAAACAAGAAGGTCCCAAATATGATAAGAAAAATATACTAATCATGATATAGGGCAAACCATCTACTAATGACAATACTTAAACAAATAGACATTCAAGACTAACGTTCCAATGAAATATAGAAGGCGAGAAACTCATTTAACTTATAGTGATTTCACCTTCAAGCTTTAGAAAACATTTAAGATAAAAAAAATAACTTTAATCAATCAAATAGGGAACCCCTAAACATTTTTGATCAAGCTACAAAGAACTTTGAGGAAAAATGATAGGTATAGACAAAGGGCAAGATCAGAACAAGACCTCCTTGGCTTAACCTAACAAGTAATACTTCAAAGAGATATTTCAAAAACATAGTTTAGATAGCATCAAATAAGTAGGGCTTGCCATAAAAAATATTTGGAAACTAGCATATTAATCCATTAATGAAATAAAAAAGCATAAGGAGGACTAAGGAGCAACTAAGAATTCCTTAAACACACCAAGCAGAGGAAAACATTAAGGCAATAGAAGGTAGGAAGGACTAAGGTGCTTCAAACAACATTTCTTAGCCTACACTTTTATGCTCTACTGCATATAGAAGGATGAAACATAATGATAAACAAGAAAACATGAACAAATTAGAGACACATCACCATTAACCAAGCTCAGGGATCCTGCAATCAAGCTTCATCATGATTAATCAAAGCAAATCATCCACAAGCTACACAACACCAAATTTCTCTTCAACCTCAAAAAACCATGTATTGCTCCCAAAGCTCATAAAATTCCAAAATTTATAATGAAGCCCTCATGCTCTATTTAACTCAAAAAATGAGGTCAAAACCCTAGATAGGTTTGGAAAATGTCAAAATCACTCATAAATGTCATAAATGCCCAAGAGACCATGCAAGGCCCAAGGCACAAAATATCCCATGAAATAAATGCCAAAATAACTTCAAGCACCTAATTCTAGAGTGATTTGCCTTAAAAAACACTAAAATATGATTTTACAATAAATGAGTGTGTTTTGTTGACTTTTGGCCAAAAACACACTAAATAGTCCATTTGTGCAGTGCCACCTTAGGCAGAAAATAGGCACTTTTGAAACCATGTTTTGGACCCCTTCCCAATGTCGGATTTGGCTCTGTGATGGCTCATTGGAAAACCTGATGAGTATGATTTCCAGAAATGCTTTTATTTTCCTGATCTAGATCTTGTAGCTTGTTCAAAATGCCAGAACCACAAGAGTTACATTAGCGCAGCACCAGGTTTGAAATAGAGGCAAAATGGTGAACATTTAGGTGTTTTTTGACCTTTTCAGGGGTAAAAATTACTCCAATTTCTCTAAAACTTGTTGAGAAAAGTGTACTAGCAATGAGAAGTCCAAAAATGCTAAGTTTTACTACTGAGGATGCTCCAGGGATTAGTGTAGTGCCAGTGGCGCTGCGCTAATGGGCCTTCAAAATCACAAAAAAACAAAAAATTTCTCAAATTTCCTCAAAATTGGGGGAGGCCTCCCTCAAGGGGTTTGGGAGACCTGTTGAGAAGCTGAAGCTAGAATGCCAAGGTTATCATGCCCCTTTGCCTCTTTTAGGGTTTGGACTTCAAGGAGGGCTCTCTTCTATTTGGCACAAACAAGCTTGTTTTTCATGGCATAGTACTTGGTCATCTTTTTCTGGAGAGCAAGACCCCTCTTTATCTTCTTGAAGTACTTGTGCTCATCTTTGTAATATTGAATGATACCTTGTGCCATCTCAAATTCCCTCTCCCATTCCCTGATTTATGCATCTTTACTTTCGAGTAGCAGTCTAGTGGCCACTTCCTTATCTTCATTATCACTATCTAGGTCAATGAATTGGGGATTTTGAGTAGTTTTCTTACTCCCCTTACCTTTCTTACCCTTTTACATCTTTTCTTTGCCCTTTCAAGCCTTGGAGCTGATGCAGGTGGCAAGGTCCCTTGCCTTTTGGAGGCAGCAAACACTTGCCTTGGCCCTCTTTGGTATGTGCATGCAAGAGGTGTGATGGTGATTCTACTAGTCTCTTTGCCATCGCTGTGATTATCACTTAGAATATGAGACTCTTCCCCTGTTTTGCTGTCATCATGACTAGGGTTATCTTCTTTTTTTTCTACATTGGCACTATCTTCATTGTCACTGAAGGGCTGATTGTTGTCATGACAATCATGATAGATGTCATGACTGTCATGACTATTGTTCTCTTTGCTGTCTTCTTGATCACTTACCTCTTTATCACTATATTTTACCTCCTCCTCACTGTGATATGTCTCATATGCCTCTTCTTGATCCTTTCTTTCATTGCTGGTTTCCCCTCCTTCAATGCTAATCTCATTTTCACTTTCAACCTCTTCATTTCCTTCAGCATCCTCTTTCATAGTGGCATAGTTTTGTTCACTGTCTTGTTCACTGTTTTCATGGTCATGCTCACTATCCTTACTGTCATGCTCACCGTCCCTTTTATTTTCAATCTCCGCATCTTCATCAAAATCCTCTTCGTCAGCACTCCATTCGCCAACATCATTCCTTTCTTCACTTTGGGCTGACTCACCTACATCATTACCTTCACTGCCTTCTTCCAAATTGTCACTGTTTTTATCTTCATCACTGCCATGTTTGTTACACCATTTTTTGGTCATCTAACCTGTTACTATTAGATGGACCTAAGTACACCATGTAAGATCAATTTTACCCTAAGTAAAATTGCTTTCACTATGAAAAATAACTTAGTAAACCACCTTTATTAAGTTGTTTATGGTCTAAACAGGAAACCCAATGAGGAAATATTTAATAAATCTAAATTTGTTTGATTTTCCTCAAGGAATAATTAGTTAAACAACAGTTTAATTAATATTCATGGTCATATTTAACCCAAAAAAGGAAAATTAATTAGATAAATCATTACTTATCTTATTATTTTCTAGGAATAATTATTTAAACCTTATTTAAGTAACATTCCTTGTTAAATTTAACTAAATCACTCTTAAATAATTAAATAAATAATTATTTATTTGATTATTACTCAACCACATCCTTAAAATAATAAATAAACCATTTATTTATTTATTATTTACAAATAAAGGGGTTTGACCCAGGTCAAATTCTTTTTCCCTCCAACAAATATAATAAAATATTCCATAAAAGTTGGATCTTGATGTGGTTAATAATATTTTAACTATGCACTGATATATAGACTAACTCAATATTTTGTTATAAATATAAGGGTTTTTCCAATCACTCACTACCTTTTGTTGCCTAAATATCACTCTGGATCTATACTTTTGGTCTGACTTTTATCCACCATCATTGTCATATTTTTCTATCTTTTTGCTTGTGAGCTTCCTTTGAGTTCCAATTTTTGTCTGGGTTTTCTACACCATCAAGAGAGAGGAATTTTAGATCTGAAGTGCTGCGGACTTACAAGAACCCATCCCATTGAAGAGAACTGGTAACATCCTTCTACGTTTTCCTCCCATGTGCCCTTAATATAAAATTCATTCAACATATTCTTGTCTTGTCTATTGGATGCATGGAGTAAATCTTGTTTTTATTTACTGCTTAATGTCTTTTCATGCATATATCTAGATTTTCTGCAGCATTTATCTTGGTCACCTAATTGCAGATATGAAGATATTGGCAGGCATCTTTGCAGTTAGGGCTATTTGTTATGCGCAGCTAAAGTGGTCTTTTTTCGTACACTTGCAATTAAGATTCATACTAACAATTGGCAACTCCACACGGGTTTATGATTATGATGGCTATCATTTTTCAGATCCTTGCATATCCAGTTGCTTCAAACCATAGGATTTCTCTTCAGATTCTTGTTTTTCTTTTCTTGATGTTGTTTTTAACCTATAAAACCATAAAACATTAAAAATTCTAACTTCCGTGTGTTTTTGGACCTATTGCGCAGGTGACATACATCAACCGCAACTGAGATGACACATTCTACTAAAATTTGCTCTTGAGAGCGCCGGAAGTGCAGGTCGCACTTTTTGGCCCTAAACCTACGACTTGGAGCTTCAGGATTCAGATATCTACCCAAAAACTGTGACCTCTGTAGAAAACAAGTTAGAAACCACGACCTGGAATTTTTGCTAGAGCTTTTCTAAAAATTTTCTAGGTTTGTCTGGGCCTCTGTTCAGGGTTCTCTAACCTCTGTCTCTGCTTGTTTTGGACCTATACTACCCTCTTCTTCACCATCATTTTATTCTTTCTCTTCCTCATTAATTTCTATCTCTGCCTCACTAATTTCATTTCATCATTGCCACTGTTATCCTCTTCATTTGATGCATCAATAGAAGGGGAAGAAGGGAGATTTTCTTGGGGTGAGGGTACTTGTGCAAATGAGGAGGGAAAATTTGGTTGATGAGGAGGCTGGGGGTTTGTGAAGACTTCATGTGCTATGAATACCTCCCAAGGTATACCCTGCTGCTCCAGCTGATGTAATACCACCATCTTGATCAGGGAATGGTGAAATAAGCTTTGCATTTGTTGGGAGGAAGTCCTTGTCCAGAAAATACAAGAAATATTCTCAATGCTCCTATAGAGACAGTAGGGTAGGTTGAGCATATTAACCCTTGTGAAATGCATGAGGAGTCTGACATGGTAGGAGTTTAGCCTGGAGTATCTCCCCTCACAGGTTAATTACTTCATGATAGCCATTGTCAAGGGTGAAAATCTGTGTTTGAGGTGTGAGAAAGGGAAAACTATCTTGTTACCTCCTCTATACCTAGTCTTGACAAATGGCTCTAAAAAGTCCTTGTCCAATTTTCCCTTCTTAAAACATTTCTCACCAACAACAGGGATACTTGTGGCATGAGAGATGGCATCTGCTGAGATCTCAAAATCTACTCCTACAAGGCTTGAGTGTTTGTTGTGCAAGTTGAGAATGAGAAGCCTTGTAAGCTATGGGTGGATTTTCACTTGTTTGACCTTTTCATAGAATTGGAAACACTCCGCATTCTGAAAACATGATAGGATCCTGGGAGAGGAGGTGATGGGTACTGTGCTCTGAGGTTCTATTTTGTTCACTTTCCCTCGCTTATGTTTTGGTCTTAAAGGCCTTTGACCTCTTTCACTGTCACTGATGCTTTCTGCTCCTGACATGGTGATAGGAGATGTTGGTTGACAAACTAGGGGTTGGTGGAGTGAGATGAAGATGGTGGTGAAGTCAACTTGTAGTGAATGAGGGATGTGGAGGCTAGGGTTCAAGGATTAAGTTGCTTTGGAACTTAAGGAGGCTTTTCTTAAAAGTGTATTGCAGCCACCCTAACTTACTTACCCTCAAATGACATCAAAATATTTTGAGGAGGTTTAAAAACAAGGGCTCAATTTGCATGAAAGTCCTAGGGTTTGATTACTTCACAGCCACAAAAAAACTAAAACTTATTAAAAATTTCTTGGAGATATGCAGGGAATATTACCTACCAGCTCTTGGCTCTTTGTAGAAATTTGGAGATCAAATGGGAGACGAAAATTGAGACTTAGGGCAAAGAATTTTTTTGTTGGAGGCCTTCTACGTTACTTAATGCCCTGCCCGAGCAGTCGGGTCAGCCCATTAGCGCAGCGCCGACAGGCCTGCTTATGGGTTAGCGCAGCACCGGGCGTGTGCAAAGTTGTCGGTCTCCAGGTGAGTCGGGCTCGTGTTTGCACGACACCTAGGATTAGCATAGCGCCACCCTCGATTAGTGCAACAACTTGTAATTTTTAACGGGCAGAGGACGAATTAGCACAAGGCCAGCCTGTATTTGCGTAGCGCCACTGATTTGCGTAGCGCTAGGGAAAATCACCCAGAAAATGGTCAACAAACTCTGTTTTTTCTCCTGAAGCTTCTTTTCTCTTGACTAAGTGATAAATGAGTTTGAAATAATAACTGGAGCACCTTTACATCCTCGAGAAAAATAAATCATAGATATACAACCCACTTTACTATGTTTGCCTTGGGTCACTTTATAATTTTCAGTAATGTCTCCTTGACCTTTTTTGTAGGTGCCTATAGCTATCTCAAGTGATTTTCTTTGGGTAATGGTGTACTGAAGGATGAAGAGCCCCCCCTCATTTTAGCTTTGAAACTCTGGGGACTGTCCATACTGTCTCTTTTGAAAAACTGAAACCATTGTTTTACCCCTTTTTGGCATTCTTGAGTGCAATTGACCTAAAACATGTGTTTCTCACCTTTTACTGATATTTGACAGTGATGTGTATTTTGGGGCAAAGGTTAGAAAATTATACGATGTTATGTTCTTCCCTTAGCCACTTCTGATTTCCGTAGGTGCCTATAGTACATTTTCCTCTGATCCCTTTGTCACTGTTTGGATTTTTACAACCTTTAGAAACCCAACAGGGATTTCATGTTTTAGCATAGTTTTCCATTTTAACACTTTACCTCATGCTTTCCTTATCTTGACTATTTTGAAGACTTTTGACTGTACTTGAAATATTAGGCTTTGTCACACTAGTACTCTTAAAAATTTATCCCTCTGGTGCAGTGAAGCAATATTGCCTTGACAAACCCTAAAGGCCACCTTGAATAGCCTTTGAAGGCTTTCTGCTATCATGATGGAGGTCCATCATCTTTATTTCACCTGTTTTACCTATGTTGCCAAACCTTTAGGTTTTTAGGGATGTTAGAGAAGAATAAGTAGTGTTGTCTTCTAAGTTCTCTATAGCCTTTTCAAGTTCATTCATTTCTGTTCAGTTCACCTCACCTTTTTCCCTTTTTTCATTTATAATTTGTAGAAAATCTTCAATGTGTGCTTGGTTGTGTTGCTATGCTTTCTGTCTTTGTGGCCTTTGTACTGGTTCCTTGCTTGGCAACATTGTTTTGTCAATCAGTCCCAAAACCCTGAATCTAGTTGTACATAGGCCTTCTTCCTTTTCCTTGCTGTGGATGTCTTTCGATGATGATTCACCCTCTTACCTTACCTCTTTTTATGCTAATGGCCATCTCAATCATTCTTGCAGAAATGTGAACAAAGGCAGCTGTCCCTTGCAGAATTTGTACTTTGACCAAGGTGGCCTTACTTGAAGGATTTTGATCAGATTTAGACAAAAGTTACTTGACCTTCTTATTCTTTGAATGCAGCCTCTTGACACAGGAAAAACAAAGATTTAAGAATACCAAAAAATCCTATAACTGTGAAAACCTAAATGACCTCGGGGGAAAACCTTTTGGACTTGACCTTTGGCTGAAAACTTGATTTGGGGTTTTCTTTTAGGTGTAAACCAGAGTTTTTTTTTTTTTTTTTTTTAACAGACTTTATGCATTTCAGACCCAAAACCTCTAATTTTGATTTATCTAAAGAGCCAAGAGAGGTATCTTGAGACCACTGATGCTTGAGGCATTTGTTGAATAGGGGGAAAAGGTTAGGTTTCTTAGCAATCTAAGGTGGAAGTAGAAGAGTTAGGCAATGTCAAAACATAGTGGTAGGGTCAAGGGTGGAAAAACATAGTGAAATTTACTGGTATGAGCCCACGATGGGTCTTCTGGGAGTGGTGAGCTAAGCATGACATGATGGGATAATGAAATAGTGAAAAATTTATCCTAAGGATAATGAAGGCAGTGAGATTTCTAGAACTCACAATATTCATGAATTTTGTTTCTAGAAATCTAGGGTAAACATTTAGTCATCTACAAAGGCAAAAATTACTGATGACTAACACCTATAAATGGGGTAATGAAGTATTAAGAGGTGGGGTAGATGTAGGTGCAACAGGTTGAACTAATTGGTATGAATGCTTAACTGTTTGAGGTTGCATGGGCATGATAGGCTGACACTGACAAACAATCATTCCAACATTTGGGTGACCATAAAATGATGGAGTACTGTAAAAATGGGTGATAAGAGGTTTTCCCCTAGCTTGAGGAGTATAATAATATGGAATATATTGATCTCCAAATGGCAGGAGTCCAGTCAAGATTAAACTGGATGGAAGGTACCCAAATGGATGAGTTTGATGCTGAACTAAAGATGTGTATAAAGGATCAAGTCGTTCAGTAATCATTAGAGATGTACCAGATAAGATACCAAAATATAACATGCATGAAGTCCATTGTAGCATAATTTGACTCAATTAAAAGTCAAGAGAGGTCCTGAGAAATTCATGGTTGTTGAGGAATAGTTGTTAGAATGTCAAGAAGAACTGCAATATGCTTAAAAGGATAAACACAAGCGCAACGATGATTCATCATTACATGTGCACAGGAACCAAAGTCAAGGAAGCAGCAACAGCATTAGAAGCGCAATCTAAGCCAGAGGAGAAGCAAAGAAGAAAAGCGCGGAGCAAGGGTCAAGTCGGGCTCATTCGCAAACTCGGGAGAAACTAGCATAGTATAACACCAGATAAGCTGAGGAGGGTTACACCACGGAGAAAAATAGACTATTTTATCAAAGGCAGAGAAATGGAATATTTCCCTTAAAAACTGAAGAGTTTTGGAGGAGGCGTAAAGGGAAAAATAGATGGTCAGGATCAAAGAACAAAATTGAAACAGAGAGATGGAAAACGAAGATTGTATCACATATCACATTCAGTAAAGGTTACAAGTTTAAAATATGGTTAACTTGCGATATTGTGATGCGATGCGATCACATATAACACATGGCAAGGTCAAGAGGAAAGGCACTAAAGGAATATGTTATGATCGTCGAATTGCGAAGTGCGGTAAAGTTTCATATCGCCGATTGCAATTTGTGATTGGCCCCACTTGCACTTGCCACGTCACCTTCTACCCATTGCACTCAACACCTCACAAAGTTTAATACTTACCTCCCATTTTTTATGACTAATCTGCCGATATGCGATTTGAAATTGGCCCCACCTCAGCTTACCACATCACCTTATGCCAGTCACACTTCTCACATCATAAAGTTTAACACTTACATCCTGTATTTCATAACAAAATCCTCGATTTGCGATTTGTGGGTGGATGCGATGTGGTTTCAAAAGTAAAATCCAAAGGTTTTCAAATCCGGAGGTAAGGAATTTCTTGTGTTAAATCGCATCGAAGGAAGAAAGGAGGATTATCATGTAAAGCCGCTGAAATTCCTTGATAATGGAATAAATTCTGAATGTAGGCAGAGAGACTCGGGTAAGTGACCCAACGTAGAGCAAAGGAGAAGAGAATACTAAAAAAATCCGACATGTGCGGAAGAGGCAGAGTCGGGTAGCAGGCGACATGATGACAACATTTGAAATGCAAAAGAATAGGCAGAGTTGGGTGGAGATGCGTTTATGCAGACTGTTAGGACATCATAGCCAAAATTGAAGGAGACACATCAACAACAAATTAGACTCAGCAAAAGGATTATATTCCAAGTGAATTTTGTTTTCTTTGTTAAGATAGAAGCTACAATGGTGTCCTCGATTGCAATGTAATAAGTAGTTTAATAGCTAAGGTAGTTTAGGAGTTTCAAGAAGATCGAGCAGTTACAAACTGATTTTGTTTGTTTTTAAAGAAGAGAGAAAGAGGGAAGCAGGGGGGATGAGTTCTGGACCTCTTGGGTATTACATTTTGTACTTGTTTTTCTGATGGGTAAATGAAAGAAGTAATACGTTTCCTGCAAATATTGATGGCGATTCATGTTTCTTGTGCCATTTTGTGTCACTTCTTCTTTGAATGAAATGAATTAATGTAGCAGCTGGTCTCTTAATTACATCTATGAGTAAGAGTTAAGTAACCTTAATTTGTGCTCCTTCACTCCATCTCTTCTCCCTTCACAAATTTTATTTGAAACTTAAAAGTAATAGATTTTTTGTTTACAAAATATTATTTTGAATTTCCCCTCTCTTCAAAAACTCCTGATGAAACTTTAAAGTGATAAGTTTTGTGTTTACAGCATATTATTTCGAGTTTCCTCTCTCTCCATGAATTTCCTCTGAAACTTAAAAGTGGTATATTCTTTTTTTTTTAACATATTACTTTGTGTTTCCCCTATAGTTCTTCTTTTCATTCAGATATCAGCAGTGAATGGCATTATGAAATTTTTTATTATTCCAAATCATTAAGGGTTTTAGAAAACTAGTCTCCAGAGGGATAGAACAAAGACCTTGTGATAAAATCATTTCCGTGACACACTTTTAAAATGTCTTAAGCACTGATTCCTTTCACAACCGAGGGATTGTCTCTTAAGATACAAACTTTTTTGGCGCCGTTTCCAGGGAACGAAGGCACAAAGTTATTTTTCCCTGGGTATTTAAATCTATTTCTTGATGGTGAATAAGATTTAGATATGAATTTGGTTGTTTATTGTTCACCTGACGACTCCACTGATGAAGGTTTCATTAGATGTGGTATACTGCGGGCAAGAAAATGAGAAAGCACCGAGGAAAATACAGATACCAGAGTTTGAATATTTTAAAGGAAGTTTTATTTTTCACTATCAGTTTGGTGGTGTATTTTCGCTTACATAGCAAGAATATTGTTTCCTGCTTTATTTTCTCAGAATATTATAAGGCCCAAATTGTACATTCTTTATTGGAGAAAGAAGATTTTTCTTCTGATTGTATTATTGATCTTTACACAAATTTATCTCCTAAATATGAAAGGAGAGATGACTGTTGCATTACGATTCCTGAAGGTAATCTGTCACAGTCCAGGCATAAAGGCGAGGATTCATCATCTTTGGGTGATAATATTCCACCTCATAAGCAATTCGCTTCTTTCCATCTTGGAACAAGGGTGACTTTCAAACCCTTGGTGCTGCCCACAATCCTCCATCAATATCCTTCAAAAGGATTCAAATTTTTGCCAAGTTTTTCTGGAGAGGGGGAGGATATTTCAAATGAACAACATATCTT
This sequence comes from Pinus albicaulis, assembly GCA_034641835.2. NCBI lineage: Eukaryota > Viridiplantae > Streptophyta > Pinopsida > Pinales > Pinaceae > Pinus > Pinus albicaulis. The sequence goes on from CM076570.1 coordinate 242,902,616, forward strand.
GGAATTTGAGTAATTTCTGGGAAAATTTCAAATTATTTAGGAAGAATTGTCTTTAAGGATGTTTTTTCATTCATTAAAGCAGGGTGCTCAACAATGGTTCCAGTATTTGGAAGCAAGTTCAATTATTTCATGGTAAGGTTTTCAAGATATATTTATTAAATATTGGGCTGAGCGCAAGTCATATGAAAAACACCTTTTGGAAGAATATTCTATCCAGAGGCAGAGTAATGAATCAATCGCTCAGTTTAATAAGAGGTTTCAAAAATTTTATTTCAGCATGCCAAAAGAGATTTAGGCTCCTGAAACTGCAGCTATGGTTTGCTATTTGAGGGCTCTTTCCATTGTCTTGGATTTTTATCTCAAGGAGAGAAAGCCTTGCACTCTAGAGCTGATGTTTATTTATACTCAGGAAATTGAAGATAATGTGTGGGCTTGTAGAAATTTCTCCTGTCATGTTGAAAGAACATGTTTTTTTGAAGAAAAGAGGGCTTGTCAAGAAAGCATTGGAATTGCTTTACCAGAGAATGCAAATTCAGAGATGAATAAGGATTTTCAAAAGGGGTCAGGGGATTCCTGTATTGCTGAAACACAAGAATTCAGGCATTCTCAATATTCTTGTCAAAAATTTGTTACAAAAACTGAAATACACGTTGAAAGCCTGGAAGGTCATTACAATTTTCATAATTTTAATGATTTTGTGAAAAGAGGAGAAACTAGTGGAGCTTCTCAGGTGTGTTTGTAGGCGGAGGAAGATTTTTGTCAAGAGTTGGCATTATGCAAAGAACATCAGCATGATGAGGAACAAAACTTAGATTGCTATTTCCAACCTAAATGGTTATCAACAGAAAACAAAAATCAATCTTCTCGTATACAACCTCAAGTTGAGGAGTCAAACAGTGAAGGAAGTTGCCCTGTTCAAAGAAGTCTACATCAGCAAAATGTTCAAGACAAGGAGGAAAAATAAAATTGGTCTCATCAGTTCTATGATCTAGTAGAAAATATATGTAAACTTTCTTTTGTCAGCAAAAAAAAATTATGCAAAGTTATGTGCAAAGCTTGGTATCTGGAAAACTTTCATGGTATCTCCCTATTATGATCTTCAAATTTCAACAGTATGGAGGCATTAGGCCTAACATGTAGATGTTGGATTGGTGCCATTGGAACGCTGACTTCACCTAATTGAGTTCAGACATGAATACATATGTAGGATTTGTGCATAAATGAGCTCATAAGTTGATCATTTCCAGTTGTAGTATTTCTAGTTCGGTATTTTCAGCTTAAGAATAAAGGAAGAAGTCCAAAGTGTAGCAGGTTTCAGGAGGATTTCATACTGGATCAACTCACATTTTGGATTGACTCCATGCCCAATAACTACTACAGATCTACAAGTGCTCTTTGACTCAATGAAGGCTATTTTTCTACAAGTACTATTTGACTCCATGCCCAATAAAGGCTACTGATCTACATGTTCTCTTTGACTCCATGCCCAATAAAGGCTACTAATCTGCAAGTACTCAGTACTTTGCTACCAAAGTGTTTTCCCCAATTGGAGCTAGATGTTGTAGCATAATTTGACTCAACTAAAAGTCAAGAGAGGTTCAAAGAAATTCAAGGTTGTTTAGGAATAGTTGTTAAAATTTCAAGAAGACCTGCAATATGCTCAAAAGGATAACCACAAGCGCAACAAGGATTCATCATCACATGTGCAAAAAAACAAAATTTAGGGAAGCAACAACAACATTGGAAGCGCAATCTAAGCCAGAGGAGCAGAAAAGAAGAAAAGTGTGCAACAAGGGTCAAGTCAGGCTCATTCGCAAGCTCAAAAGAGACTAGCATGACAGAACACCAGATAAGCTCAGGAGGGTTACACCGCAGAGAAAACTAGACTATTTTCTTGGGCATAGAAATGGCGTATTTACCTTGAAAAATTAAGAGTTTTGGAGGAGGCGCAAAGGGAAAAATAGATGGTCAGGATCAAAGCACAGAACTGAAACAGAGATATGGATGACAAAGATCGTATCGCATATTGCATTTGGTAAAGGTTACAAGTTTGAAATATGGTTAAACTTTCAATATTGCAATGCGATGTAATCACATATCGCACATCGCAAGGTCAGGAGGAAAGGTGCTAAAGGAATATGTTATGATCGATGAAGTGCGAAGTGCGGTAAAGTTTCATATCACCATTTGCGATTTATGATTGGCCCCACCTCCACTTGTCACGTCACCTTCCGCCCATTGCACTTTGCATGTCACAAAGTTTAACACTTACCTCCCATTTCTCATGACTAATCTGCTGATTTGCGATTGGCCCCACCTCTGCTTGCCACGTCACCTTCCACCCGTCGCACTTCACACATCACAACGTTTAACACTTACCTCCCATATTTCATAACAAAATCCCTGATTTGCGATTTGCGGGTGAATGTGACGTGGTTTCAAAAGTGAACTCCAAAGGTTTTTAAATCCGGAGGTAAGGCATTTCTTGTGTTAAATCGCATCGGAGGAAGAAAGGAGGATTATAACGTAAATCCAGTGAAATGCCTTGATAATGGAAGAAAGTCTAAACGTGGACAGAGAGACTCGGGCAAGTGACTAGGAGAAGAGAAGACTAAACACATCAGGCACATGCAGAAGAGAAAGAGTCGAGTAGAAGGTGACATGATGACAATGTTCAAAATGCAAAAGAATTGGCAGAGTCGGGTGGAGATGCATTGATGTAGACTATTAGGAAATCACAACCAAAATGTTAGGTCCCTATATTACTAATATAGTTACTTATTATTGTTAGTGTAACCCCATTATTGTTATTGTTGTACCCTTGTAACCCCAATATTTTTATTATTGTGCCCTTACATTATTATTGTTAGGTCGGCAAGGATTATATTCTGACCCCATGGATTCCTATATATAGAAGGAGGTTTTGGTCATTCTTATCAGCCAAGAATTGTCCATTTATGTAATGTATTGGAGGTTTCCCTCTCGAAGTGGCTTATTTATAAGGCATTGATCTCTCTTTTATTCTATTTTTGGAGCTAGTTTCATAACATTTGGTATCAGAGCTTTGGATTCTAGGGTTTCACTGCTCCAAATAGGTCATCGTGGAATTTTCACGGTAACGTTTTTTATATGAAGCTTCAGAAGCTGAAATTTACAGAGTGAAGAAAAAATCCTAAGGAATGTCATGTAAAAATTTCAGATCTTGTTTCACAATATTTTCAGAGATATGTTCTGTGGAAGTTAGGGATTTTTTAGGCTCCCGAATTTCACCTAAAACAGGGCATCGTGGCATTTGCACTATAAATTTATTTTGATGATGGTTCAGAAGCTGAAAGTTTTATAGAGCGAAGTTAAAATCCGGAGGAACCTCTTGAAAAATGTTTAGATCTTGGTCACAACATTTGCGTAGATATGATCTGTGGATTTTAGGGTTTTTTTATGCTCCCAAATTTCATCTCAAAGAGAGGACCATGGGAAGATCGTCATAAATCTCTCTCTGAGCATCGGATTGGAATTATATAAAAAGTGGCTGCAAGTAAACAGACTGTAGTTTCTTGTGTATCAATTTTAGAGCCGAAGGAGAAAATAATGACATGTGGCATGCCGTACAAGTTCGCTCTACTAAAATAGTCCATAATTAAGTCATTATGGGAGATTTGGCATAAATTTGTCTTAAATAATCCAAATCAGGTCAGACCTGTGGCATTCGAAAGAATATTCCGAGGGCTACTGTAAGACCAAATTTCATATATTGAATATCCGAAATCACAGAGATAATTCAATTTCAATATCGAGCTCCTCAAAAGAAAGAAAAAGAATAGATATCAGTGTTGGCTTCAAAAATTTCCCCTAAAAAGAATTCAACACGAATTAAGCCTTCAGAAGTCTCTAATATGACCCATGAAGACAAAGAACTGCAACATGAGATGTAAAAATTACAAGAGAAAGTGCACCAAATTTCGTTCTCGCAAAGATCAATATAAAATGAAATGGAAGTTTTGAAGAAAAGCGTGGAAGCTAAGATGGATGGTTTGAATAAAGGCATGGAAGCTAAGATGGATGGCATGGAAGCTAAGATGGATGACATGGAAGCTAATATCAATGAAAAAATGGAAAACATGAAGAATGATCTAAAAGCGGACATGGAAGGTTTGACAAAGTTGATACAAGAAATGTTTCCTAATGGTGAAAAGATAGTAGAGGAAACTCATGGTGAGAACAAAATAAATTTTAATCGTGATTTTATGAACTCTAATGTTGGATGGAAGAACCACTATATTCCAAATATGGACATGAGGAAGTTTGATGACAAGGATCCCATAACATGGATACTACAGATGGAGCAATATTTTGATCTCAATAATGTGAAAAACACACAAAAGTTATACATTGCAAATTTACATTTAGAAAAAAATACATCTGTATGGTATCGATGGCTTTGCTCCCATAAAAAAATTGTCACTTGCTCAATTTTTACAGAGGAAATGATAGCACATTATGAGGATACAAAGAACAACACCTTATTTAGCCAATTGATAAATCTCAAACAAAAGGGTTTAGTGGTGGAGCACATTGAGGACTTCCAAAAATTGAATGTAAGGGTAACTGATATTCCAGAGGAACACAGGGTTGATGTCTTCATAGGGAATTTAAATGATAACATCGAAAATGAGGTTCGTGTTTGGGAACCTGATTCATTGGAGAAGGCATTCAAGTTGGCAAGAAAAGTTGAATGTAAAATTATGGCGACAATGAGGCCTACTACTCACATATATAATGATGGAAGTGTTCCTACTCCTAGACTTCCACAACCTACAAGGTTGACACCACAAAAATTGGAAGAAAAAAGAGAAAAAGGGCTTTATTATGGTTGTGATATAAAATACACTAAAGGTCATAAGTGTGCTGAGAAGAAATTATTTTACATAGATTTTGAAGAGGAGGAAGAAAATGAACAAGAAGCTTCAAAAGAAGAGGATACACACCAAGAACCAACCCTAGAAGAAGAAGAAATGGGTCCGACCATATCATGTAATGCATTGGTAGGAATTACCACTCCTAAAACTCTCAAGATAGAACGACATATCAAGAAGAAAAAGGTAATAGTGTTGATTGATTCGGGTAGTACACATAATTTTGTTCATTGTAAGGTAGCCAAGGAATTGAATTATTTCCTATACACATCACCAAAATTTCAAGTGATGGTGGAAAATGGAGGAACTATAAGTTGCTCTGGAAAATTCCATAATATCAAGCTAACCATGGGGGAATATTTATTGAATAGTCCAATGCTTTCTATTCCAATGGGAGGTGCTGATGTTGTACTAGGAGTACAATGGTTACAATCTTTGGGGATGGTAACTTTTAATTTCAAGAAATTTTCTTGAATTTTTTTTCGGAAGGAAAGGAATTTGAATTACGGAATATAGAAGGGAAGTTAGGAAAGTCAATAAGCTCTAATTTCATGAAAAATCTTCTAAAGAAAGAGCAACGAGGCGTAGTAGCACAATTATGCTCACTAGAAGTTCCAACATCAAACTCAATTATTTCTCCAGATCTCCAAAAGGTCTTGGACAATCATTCCAAGGTGTTTGAAACTCTCAAAGGACTCCCATCTATTCATGCTCATGATCATGCTATTCATTTGATTCTAGGAAGTTTCCCTCCAAACATCAGGCCTTACATATATCCTTATGTCCAAAAGAGTGAAATTGAATGTATGATTGCATAAATGTTAGAGGTTGGTATATTTCAACCTATTCGAAGTTCTTTCTCTGCTCAAGTAGTATTTGTGCACAAGAAGGATGGATCATGGCACATGTGTCCAGATTATAGGGAGCTCAATGAGCTTACTATTAAAGATAAATTTCACATTCTTGTGTTGATGAATTATTGGATGAATTACATGGAGCAATTTATTTTACCAAGTTGGAACTTTGTTCAGGATATCATAAAATTAGAATGAAGACTGAATATATTTCGAAAACAACATTTCGAACTCATCAGGGTCATTATGAATTTTTGGTCATGCCTTTTGGCCTTACCAATGCACCTTATACATTTCAAGGGTTGATGAATTCCATTTTCAAACCATTCCTTAGAGAATTTGTGCTAATATTTTTTAATGACATACTAATCTACAACAAGTCTTGGAAGAATCATGTTCAACATGTTGACAGGGTGCTTAAACTATTGGAGGAGAAACAATTATATGAAAAAACATCCAAATGTTTCTTTGGAGTACACGAGGTGGAATATTTGGGTCATATTGAATCTCACGAGGGTGTTAAGGTAGACCCTAAAAAAATTAAAGCCATTAAGGAATGGAAACTCCCCACAACCATAAAGCAGTTGCGAGGATTTATCAGGTTAACAGGGTATTATCGCAAGTTTTTTAAGAATTATGGGAGAATAGCAGCACCTCTAACAACATTATTTAAGAAATATGCATTTTCATGGGCTCTTGTAGCAACTAAGGCCTTTGAACATCTTAAAGAGGCAATGTGCCTAGCACTAGTCTTAGCTACGTTGGACTTCACAAAAACCTTTATTGTGGAGTGTGATGCCTTAGGAAATGGAATTGGTGTTGTTTTAATGCAAGAAGAAAGAACCATTTCTTTTGAAAGTCATACAATAAAAGGAAAGTATTTATAGAAAGCTATTTATGAGAGGGAAATGTTGGAAATACTACATGCACTAAAGAAATGGCGACCTTACCTAATGGGAAGACATTTCAAGGTAAAAACTGATCATGATAGTCTTAATTTTTTTTTGGAACAAAGACTATCTTTAGAAGAGTAGCAAAAATGGGTCACAAAGATGTTCGGTTATGATTTTGAAATCATCTACACAAAAGAGAGGCTACATCTTGTTGCAGATGCACTCTCAAGAAAGGATGAAGAGGTGGAAGCATTTCTTTGTGCCATTTATATTATCCAACCATATTGGATAACCGAAGCAAGGGATGAACGGAAGAAGGATGAAGAAGTGTGGACACTCATTCAAAAGTTGCAGCAAGATCCTAGTACATCTGATACATTTAGTTGGAAAAATGATTCCATATGGTACAAAGATCGCTTGTATATTTGCAAGAATTCCCAACTAAAACAAAAGATTCTTTTGGAATTGCACACTTCTCCTTTAGGGGGACAGTCAGGATTTTTAAAAACTTACTATAGGGTGAAGAAAGAATTTTTTTAGGTTGGCCTTAAATCTGATATTCAAAATTTGGTGGCAGAATTTTTGGTTTGCCAGCAAAATAAAGTTGAGACAATTAAGACCCTAGGTCTTCTACAACCTTTATCCATTCCAAGTCAACATTGGGAGGACATTTCAATGGATTTTATCATAGGTTTACCTAAGTCCGAAGGAAAGAGTGTCATCATGGTGGTAGTTGATAGACTTACCAAGTATGCACACTTTTGTGAATTATCTCATCCACTTAAAGCAAGTACAGTTGCTACTGAATTTATGGAAAAAATTCAAAAGCTACATGGAAATCCAAATATTATTGTAAGTGATACAGATCCCATTTTACTAGAAATTTTTGGAAGAAATTATTTTCTTGTTTGAGTACTCAGCTAGCTCATAGCTCATCTTATCATCCTCAATCTGATGGTCAAATTGAGATACTGAATAAATGGTTGGAATGATATCTTTGTTGTTTTGTATTTGATAAGAAAATACAATGGGTCAAGTGGTTACCTCTCGCTGAATGGTGGTATAACACTTCCTTCCACACTGTAGCAAAAATGACCCCATTTATGGCACTTTATGGATATCATCCACCGTCTATCACATCTTATTTAAGAGAAAATTCTAAGATTCAAGCAGTGGAAGATCACATTGACCATCAACAAGAAGTTCTCCAACCCTTAAAGGATAACTTAAATTTGGCACAAAATCGAATGAAACAACAGGCAGATCAACATCGCAGCGAGAGAAGTTTTGATGTAGGAGACTAGGTATTTTTACGGCTACAACCATACAAACAAATGTCCCTCAAGCAAGCTAAGAAGGATAATAAAATATCAACAAAGTACTATGGTCCTTACAAGGTGTTGCAAAATATTGGTACTATGGCATACAAATTGGAGCTTCTTGCTTCTTCGCGAGTGCATCCAATTTTCCATGTTTCATGCTTAAATAAGGTTATAGGAGACAAAATTCCAGTTCAAACAATGTTTCCAGAACTTGATGAGGAAGGAAAAATCATATTGGAACCTGAAGCAGTCACAGAAACAAGAACTCAACAGCTACGAAATCGATCAATTTCAGAGTATCTCATCAAATGAAAGAACTTACCCACTGAAGATTCTACATGGGAGGATGAGAATTTTATAAAAAAGCATCCAGATCTACTCAACTGTTGAGGACAACACTTTTTTTAAGGAGAGGGGCATGTTAGGTCCCTATATTAATAGTATAGTCCCTTATTGTTGTTATTGTAATGCCCTTATTGTTATTGTTGTACCCCTATAACCCCAATATTGTTATTATTGTGCCCTTACATTATTATTGTTAGCTCGACTAGGATTATATTGTGACCCCATGGAATCCTATATATAGAAGGAGGTTTTGGTCATTTGTATCATCCAAGATTTTTTCATTTATGTAATGTATTGGAGGTTTCCCCCTCGAAGTGGCTTACTTATAAGGTGTTGATATCTCTTTTCTTCTATTTTTGGAGTTGGTTTCATAACACAAAATGGAAGGAGACACATCAACAACAAATCAGACTCAACAAAAGGATTGTATTCCAAGTGTATTTTGTTTTATTTTTTAAGATCGAAGATACAATGGTGTCCTCTATTGAAATGTAATAAGTAGTTTAATTGTTTAGGTAGTTTAGGAGTTTCAAGAAGCTCGAGTAGTTACAAACTGCTTTTTTTTGTATTTATGGAAGAGAGAAAGAGGGAAGCGGGGAGCTTGGGTTCTGGACATCTTGGGTATTACATTTTGTACTTCTTTTTCTGATGGGTAAATGAAAGAAGCAGTAAGTTTTCTACAATTGTTGATGGTGATTCTTGTTTCTTGTGCCATATTTTGTCCCTTATTCTTTGAATGAAGTGAAGTAATGTAGCAGCCGGTCTCTTAATTACATCTGTGAGTAAGAGTTAAATAACCTTAAATGTGCTCCTTCACTCCATCTCTTCTCCCTTCACAAATTCACTCTAAACTTAAAAGTAATAGATTATGTGTTTACATCATATTATTTTGAGTTTCCCCTCTCTTAAAAAACTCCTGATGAAAATTTAAAGTAATAGATTATGTGTTTACATCATATTATTTCGAGTTTCCTCTCTCTCCATGAATTTCCTTTGAAACCTAAAAGTGGTAGATTATGTGTTTTCAACATATTACTTTGAGTTTCCCCTGTAGTTATTCTTTTCATTCAGATATCAGAAGTGAATGGGATTATGAAATATTTTATTATTCCAGATCATTAAGGGTTTTATAAAACTAGTCTCCATAGGGATAGAATAAATACCTCATGATAAAAATCATTTCCGCGACACACTTTTAAAATGTCTTAATAATTGATTCCTTTCACAACCGAGGGATTGTCTCTTAAGATACAACAAATTCCATGGATTTTAGGAGGCACCAAAGTAGGTTCCAGATAATTATTGGTAACCTGGTGGGATGGATGAACCACCATAAAGACGTGACTCAGGTGACGTGGTAAACATCGACAAAGTAGCAACAGTAGATGGTGTCACAACTGTAATAGATGGTACAACTGGAGATGTTGACTCAACCATGGTCAAATGACCCACATAATACCATATAGGTGTTTCGGGGAAAATCACCCTAGAGGTTTGTTGGGTTACAACATCCACAGAGCAGGGCATGCTACTCAAGAAGGACTCACACAACTATACATGTTCATGAAAAATTAAATAGAGCAGATCGAGGAACTTACCCATAGGTCCTACGGTTGAAGCAGATCCCGCGAGGTCCAAACCCCCAACAACCCTTCCTCCTTCTTAACCTGAAAGACAAGAAGAAAAAAACATGAAGAACTGGTTGTACAGTATATATCTACTCTAAATGTTAGTGAAATCCATATGAAACATTAGATAAACTATAATAAATGCTTAAATAACAATATTCTCATATATGCAAGCGGACACTAACACGTATATTTCGGGAATAATATGGTTCTTCTGTATTATAAATAACATGTACAGAAATAACGAGTGGAGAGGTCACCCGAATCCTTCCACGATCTTCGAGCAGACCGTCGTCTGGATCTGTCCCACCCTTGCCTCGCTAATATTCCTTCCGAACTGGTGCATACGAGATGACATATAGAGAGATGAGCATCTCCAAGAAACAAGGGTTTCCTCTAATGAACTAGGAAGTGCAGGAGGCACGGGAATTCAGACTTGGATAGAGGATTCCAACAGAGTATAATGTCAATAATTTCTCTCTCCCTTAGGCCATGCACATGAGGGGCTTTTATACTCCCTCAAATTAGTTTCAACAGTTGGAAATAGTTGGCCACGTGTTGGGGTGGTTGAACTACGAGAGTAACCATCAACCCAGCCCGAAAATAGGGATTTTTTATATATTTTTTAATAATTTTAATGGAATACGCGGAAAGTACACGTGGACTCGCGTATACACGCGGAAAAGTCTGGGCATAACCGCGTATGGGGATTTTAACACTGTTTTTTAGTGAATTTTGTCCAAGTCTGTAGGAATGGGTGCCCAAAGCCATAAAAGCAATCATGAATCATATGAAGGTGAGAAATGATGCTATAGCAGATGCCCCCTAATATATGAGGTTAGAAGGGGTACATGATGGCCGAAATGTATTATGCACATAGAAAGAACTTCGCAAGGACAAGAGAGGACTTCACCAGATTTCAACCTGCCAAAAACCAATGAAAGAAAATAGAGAGTCAACTCATGCTGAGGTGGGCATACCCATGCTCAGTCAAAAATACATCATATAGAAAGTAATGAATAGATCCAACATATATACAAGTATAGCTGAACTGAAAGTACACAATGAATCATCTGAGCATGGCCTGGAAATATAAGTCTGAATCAATGTCCAAGTATCACATATAGAAAGCTGATCAAGGATGGTGCAACTGGATGTCTGATCATATAAGTAACTGAATCTCCAAGTACCGAATCATAAGAGGTGGAACAAACGGTACAATCACGCAACTCGGGAGCCAACATATAAGATGCTGCTGTACTGAACTGCAACATATAAGGGTGGACGACATCACTGGAAGAAACTGAATGGACTGTCAAAAGTGAACCGAGAAATGTTGATGCAACCCGAGGTCTTCACCGATCACTATGACACAATTATACACAATGGGAATAAATGAGCTGAAGTCGACCATGTGAGAAATCGTTGGATTACCGGTCAATGATGTATACCGTTAACCAACGCGAGACAACCCACCAATAATGAAAATGAGTGTCAAGGTGCCCCAGTACAATCTAACAAGTGCGAATGAATGAGTTGAAGTCGAACACTTGAAAGAATCTACCAATTAGGAGGCAATGATGAATCCCCACTGTCGATAGCGAAGAGTCTGCCACTGATGACTGCAAACCCTAAGGTACTGACAAAAAGACTCTAGATCTTGTTCCCAGAGCAATGAGTCGGAGTTGATGGGAAAAGATCTGCTGGAAGGAAGGCATTAAGGCATCCCACATCAGTCCAGCGCGAGTGTAACCCGCAGGCCAAGATTTGGAAGGAATCGGACGAAGGAGAGTGATGGAACCAAAACCAAAGTACGTTTCCGACGTGCACAAGATGAAGCTAGCGCACGGAAGAAACCCTCTGAACCAACCAATAATGAAAGCTGACACAGAGGCGAGAAATCCACCGATAGGGTCAAATGGAAATCCAGGTACTGCACGAATCCCAAGTGTGATAATGTGTGCTGACGTCGAACACAGGGGAAACCACTCGGTCAAAGACCCATGATGATGATCAAATGCTGAGCACGAGGTCACCTATCAATGATGGAAATAGGCCCAAGGTGCGGCTCTAGGCTTGCTCTCAGAGCAATGTGTCGTAGTCGATAAGAGACAAACCCGCCGGCAAGAAGTCAATGAGGACCTTCTCAAACCAGCACGAGCAGAAGACCAAAACATATGATGTGATAGAACATGATACTGACAAGACCGGGAAGGCCGACTGAATAATGAGTCAAGAGACACCGCAGAATGGCCGACTCAGGTTAGACTTCCCTTGAACAAAAGCATGACTCGTGATGACCATGGAAGTAAAAAGTGACACTGTATAAGTCTATTATGCAGGAGGCAAAACAAACTCTCCATATGATTGGAAGAGATAACCAACCGGGGGAGAACTGACAAGTGAAACATGGTAAAAGGCTGAACCTAGGTCAAAACTAAAACCATCCCAAATGAAGGAAATATATATAAGTATATGTGCTTTGTTCAAGGGCGACAAACTGACTCTGTACTGCCATCAAAACAACGAAGATACATCCCATTCCCGCTCTTTTTGTTATATTTGATTTTTTTGTCTTTTTCATATAATAAGCCTGAAAAAGAATAAAAGAATGCTATGGTACAATGGATAGAACGAGTATCAAAAATCAGATGCACTAGTTCCCGGGATTGGAACAATCCTATGCTCAATGCAAGGTGGCGGAAACTGGTAAGCGATACTCAAAGGAATGTTCCATCCATGGGTAAAAGGGTGTCAAGTCGCGATAGCTAAGTGCATGCAATGGTTAACTTGTATAGATAGTCAAGGTCAAAAGTTGGCTTAAACATCGAGTCCAAATGAAGCCGGCTAAAGGCCAGGATAAACAAGTAGCCAATATGCAATGCAGTAATACAACTCAACAACACCAGGGAGCCTCTAGGGTAATAGCTAGAAAAATGATAGTGAGGAGGAAGAATAATGAAGCTTCAACACATAAGTCATGGCGGGATTAAAGAGGACTCCTGAGCCTACATAAAATGCAGCATGGGCAACAAGTGATAGCGAGTAACTAACTAGGAAGCCCATGTAAAGGAAGGCTCTACCACCAAGTCATGATTAAATAATCGGTGAGTGAAATGGGTGTAATAGTCATGACCTGATGGGATCGACCCTATGGCAAGTGATTAGTATGGAGGCTAGTATGCAAGATGCAGCGGAAAGTGATTTCCCTAACCTATATGCCAGTGAAGATCATATACCTGCCGTGACGAGTCAGTAATCATGAATCAAAAAATCGGGAAAAATCTCAAATTCGTCAAAATGTACCTGAAAACATACCAAACTGGGCACTTCCAAGCATCTGGGTTATGTAGCTTAAGATAGATTGAAAAAATAAGCATAACAAATTTTTGCGAAAATTTTCAACTTTTTAGCCATAAATAGACAAATTACCTCATATTTGGTTCATTATTACATTGCTGATTTGGAAAAAAGTGCTTTGGAGAAAAAACTTCTTTCGTCAAATCAGGAGCAACCGACCGTCGAATCACACCGAATTTGTCAGGTAAGCTCCTCAATCATCCTTGCAAATCATTTTGTCCGTTTATAAATTATAATTTAGTGATTTTCACCATAGAAACCCTTGCTAAAAAACACGGGCTTGCGCATACGCGGGTTGGTAACGGTAAAGTCGCGTATACACGCAACTGTGCATAAAGAAAGCCGCGTATGCGCAGGCCCAAATGAAAAATGCGTGGCTAATGAAGGGTTTATTGAATTTTGACAGGATGAAAATCTCATGGAGAGAGCGTGAACACAGTTCAATTGATCAAGAAGTCATGCAAGATCGAGCATCGTAAAATATTCTTTGGAATTGCGGATTGTTCAAATTTTTCAAAATGCCAAATATGAAAAGCAATGTCCGGTTGCTAGAAATGCTCGTGAATTATTGGGAACCGGAAGAGGACTGCTTTATGATAGATCAGATGCCAGTACGCATTGAAGTGGAAGACATATATTTTATGACTGGACTCTCCCGGAGGGGGGAACCAGTAGACTTGCACGGGAAGCCCTTGGGAGGGCTAACCGTGGAAGATTACGTCCACATGTACTGCATAGAGCATTCCAAGAAAGTTGGAACTCAGATTGCAATTAAAGATTTAAGGGATTTGCACATGAAAATCCTCCTTTTCACCATTGGCAGAGTGGCAGGATCTGCCTCCCTACATCAGGCGTCCAGGACGCAAATGAGTATAGCAGTGGAATGCTTGACTCATGTATATGATTGGTGCATAGCCCTTTTACTAAACATGAAGCAACAATTGACCTCAATCCGCCAAGCAAAGACAAAACACTTTGGATACGGTACAATTTTGATGACATTCTTCTTCGAGAAGATACCAGCATTGAGACCCAGAGTTATCTCTACCATCAGCAGCCCGAGAGACCCAAGAATTGCCCGTTGGGCAGACATGATGAAGAGATTAGGGGGAAGTGAAGTTCCCCGGACCACTTGGGATGATGAGTTCTTCCTTTGGTGGGTAGAAAAAATCATCGTTGTGGAAAACTATCCCTATGCCGGGATGGAATTTCGTGGAGATCCAGATCTTGTTCTTCCACCAGGAACAGCATGGGGCACAGTCGGTAAGTTTGCAAAAAAAATTTGACTTATGTAATTTTTTTGGATTTTTTTCAAATATGTATGAAAAAATAAAAATAAACATGTTTTTGATTGGATTCATAATGACTGACAATGTAAACATGATCATGATACAGATATTGGACCAGTTCGACCTGAGGGTTTCCCTTGCCACAAGCGTCGCAGGGGCGAAGCAGATATAGTGGATTCAGACAGGACCCTCCAGGCTGTGCAGAGGAACTTGGAGGGGTTAACCCGCCAAATACCTATGGCTGCCGTGGAAGATCTGCCGGAAGCCATCCAGAGACGGGTGGTAGGAGTGCCCCGAGACTGGGTACGGTTATTCCGCCGAGTTGCCACCGCGATCATGTTCTATAGGAACACGACTTCTGGGCAGGGACCTCAGGAGTAGATAGATATTATGTATCAGATGACTGTATATTTTTTGAGACTGAACATGATCGGGCATAAGCCCAAATTTTGTATGACCTTATGGATCCAAATTTTGTAAAGTTTTTGAACACTTTGATGATATATATACAACGATGTTTGATGTGATGTGATAAATGTATCAAAATGTATGATGTTTTTTATGATTAAATTTTATTCTATGGAATGATTAATATGCCAATCCAGTGCCTGATTAGCTAATGAGTCTTCCAACCAATTGTCAGCTCGAGGAATATGAATGAAAGTTAAAAAATGAAATGATCTTTGTAACAAACGTACCCTCAAGAACAACCGTAATAAAAATGGATCTCGAACCCGATAAGTATTATTCAACTGTGACACCACCAGCTGAGAGTCCAAGAAAACTACCAACGAATCAACACCCAAAGATATTGCCTCCGAGAGTAGATAAACAACTGCAGTGTATTCTGCTATATTATTGGAAGCGGGACCAATGCAGACCCCTCTTGATACTAACAGCTGACCGGAAGGATAATGAAGCACCCAAGCCACGGAAGCTAAGTTCCGGGTGTGTCTACTAGCACCATCGGCGAAACCAAAATGACTCATGACATCCGACACAACCTGCCAAAGCAGATCAAAAACATCACCAACTCATCAAAGATCGAAAATCAACCAGATATGTACAAAGCAAAACTACTATATACAAAAGCAACACGCCAGGCCGAAGCCTAGGCATAATACTTCTTCAAATAGAGCCCATTTCGGGGCTCCGGCAACTCGTTCCCTTCGAAATCAACCAAGGTATACGCTCCTTTCTTGAGGAATTTTTTAACGATGAAGGGGCCATACCACATAGACTTAAACTTTCCTACCCCTAGGGCATCTTTTTCTTGGGCATAGACCAAAACAAGGTCACCTTCCGAAAAAACCCTGGGTTTGACCGCCTTATCGTACTGAACTTTAACTCGGTTTTTATGCGCTTCATTCATCGTGGCAGCATCCCGACGCTGCTCATCGAGATGTTCCAGATGAAGGAGCCGTTCTTCAAGACTAGAAGTGTCAGGAAGAAGTTCAACAACTAACTTAAGAGAAGGAATCTCACATTCAATAGGAAATACGGATTCCACCCCGTGCACTAGCTGAAACGGAGTAAAGCCAGTTGCAGTTTTCACTGACGTTCTGTATGCCCAAAGTGCAGGATATAGCATAATATGCCAGTTGGATCTAGCTTTATCAATTGTCCTTTGAAGAATTGTCTTCAAGGATTTATTCACGGCTTCCACTTGCCCATTGGCTTGAGGATAATACGGAGATGAATGCTCCCGTCGGAAACCCAATTTGAGAGCCAACTCAGCCATCATACTATTCTGAAAATGACTGCCATGATCAGTGAAAATATCTCTAGGAATACCAAAACGAGCGATAACCTGGTTGAAAAGAAAAAGAGCTGCAGTCTCACCATCATTCCCAAAAGTAGGCATAGCCTCGACCCACTTCGTAAAGTAGTCTACTGCTACAATAATGTACTTGTGACCTTTAGCCGAAGGCGGGTTACAAATAGTATAATCAATACCCCACTTTGTAAAGGGACCGACAGTAATGACTGGAAAAAGCGGAGCTGGATGAGCGCGCATTTTTCGAGTATAAACTTGACACGGATGACACTTTTTGACCGATTCGATACAATCCTTGAAAATCGAGGGCCAAAAGTACCCAGCACGCAAGATTTTTTGGGCTGTAGCAAGCCCAGATAAATGACCCCCACAAGCTCCACTGTGGGAATCATTCAGCACGGCCTCAGCTTCTTCGAGATTTAAGCAGCGTCTCAGGATTGAATCAACCCCTCGACGATATAAAGCATCACCAATAATCAAATAATTCTTGGCCAAGTGACGCAACTTACGACGCTCATCTTTCGAAAAAGTAGGGGGAAACTTCGTAGTCTGGAGATACACAATTATATCTCCATACCAAGGATCCTGTGAAGAGATAAGAAGCAAATTTTCATCCGGAAAGGATTCATCATAGATCATCTCTTCCCCACAGGGCAACTTGGAGATCAATTCCGCAAAAACCAATGATTTCTTGGACTTGGCAGACATAAAATCAAGATCAAATTCCTGCAAAATCACAATCCATCTATTGTATTTGCCCCCAATCACTCGCCTACTGAGGACAAACTGAAATGGATTGGCTGCTGCCAAAACATAAGTTTTTCGAAGAATAATGTAATGTCGGAGTCGCTGCACAGCATGAACTGCTGCTAAAGCTAACTTTTCTATCGGAGTGTATCGGAGTTCAGGTCCTACCAAGCCTCGACTAAGGTAGTATATAACATGCTCTGCAAGAGCATCATCCTCCTGAACCAGAACCATACCAATAGTAGATTCTGCTGCTGCCAGATACAAAAGGAAATCCCTGCTATAATCAGGTGGACTCAATAAAGGAGAAGAGGTCAATGCTTTTTTCAAAGCATCGAACGAGCGTTGAGCGAAGTCATCCCAAAAAAATGGAACTCCCTTCTTCAACAATCTCATAAATCTCTTCGTGAATTCAACATAATTTACGATAAATCTCCGAAGAAAATTAGACTTTCCTTGTAGACTTTGAAGCTGACGAATAGAGGACGGGGGAGGCAACTGAAGTATTGCCTCAACCTTGAAGGGATCTACCCTAATCCCTTCCTTAGACACAATGAATCCCAATAACCGACCGGATGTAACCGCGAAAACACACTTGTTCGGATTCAATGTAATCTTATAGAACCGAAATCGTTCAAATATTTACCGGAGGTGAGCAGGATGATCCATCCTATTTCGAGAATGAGCAGCTAAATCATCCAAATACGCCTCGATAATATTTTTGATGTCGTGGAAGGCATATGACATGGCCCGCTGAAAGGTAGCCCCAACATTTTTAAGACCAAAAGGCATCTTCTTGTATGCAAAAGTACCCCAGGGACAAATAAAGGCAGTCTTATGCTGATCTTCAGGACGGATAGTAATCTGATTATATCCAGAGAAACCGTCCATGAAGGAGAAAATCTCATTACCGACACACTCGTCAATGATCTAATCGATAAATGGTGTGGGGTAATTATCTTTAGGACATGCTTTATTTAGGTCTTTGAAATCAATGCAAACTCGAATCGTTCCTTGCTTTTTATCTACAGGAATGGGATTTGAAACCCATTCAGTCAAAGGAACCGGGAAAATGAATCCCGCCTTAAGCAGCTTCTCAACCTCAGCTTTGATAGCTGCTGCCTTCCTAGGATTGACCGGACGAAGTTTTTTCCTCACCGGCTTAGCATTTTCATAAGTCTTGATCTCATGTTGGACAATAGATGGATCTATACCAGAAATTTCCTCATAAGACCAAGCGAATACATCCCTATACTCTTTAAAGAGTTCGGTGTAAATTTGAATCTCTTCACGGGAACATTCAGCTCTGATGAAGACATTCTCGATAATATTGGGATCCCTGGAAATGTTCACCGGGATAGTAGGAGAAATCACAGCCATGTTCCCTTCGGCATAAACCTGTGTTGGTGCTAAAGGGTTCAAGACTGGGTGAACAGGACCAGGAGACTGAGGACTTCGAAAACTCACTTCAACTTCGCTCAAGTCAGGTAAAAAGTAAGACCGATGATGCAAATCATCCCACGGTCTATCTATACCAGTCATGGCTTCCAGGATGGCCTCTTCAGATGGAAGAATGGTATCAAGGCAATCCTGGGCAGAAGAAGAACTAAGTGTCCAAGCCGGAGCCACATCTCCATCCAACTCTTCTGGTGAAAGAGGAGCTGGGATGGATTCTGTAGAGTCAACAATAGACTGATAAGCAATCTCAGCTGCAGACATTGGAAATGCCATTCCACCCACTTGACCTTCCGCTAATGTGGCGGTAGGGGAAGGTAAGGTCCAAGGGTCTGAAAAATAATGAGTTCTGAAGAACTCTCTTCGAAGAGGAGCCTTGGAGGATGAAATTGCATTAATATGAACCATAGGAGGAGGAATATCAAAAGTACCCATCAAGGAAGAATACATTCCAACTCTTAAATTCTCAACAGGCGCCTTGGTATTATCCAACTTGGGAACATATGAGTTAGTGGACGCATTCGGGTCTACAGGAGGACAGTCCAGTTGGTCCACTGTAACAATCCTCCCTTCGTGAGGGAAACAAATAATCCAAAATAATGAGGATGCAATGGCATCCATCTCATAAATCCAGTTTCTCCCCAACAGAAGGTTGTAGTCCAAGCTTGCATCCACTACCTCAACCTCTATATTAACATTTTTGCCCCCAACACAGATGGGAAAAGCTGGGACAATACCATGGGGTCTGTGAGAATGACCATCGAACGCAGTCAGAAGAGTGGTAGATGGAACAGCTTTGGGAGATCCAATTGTCTTCCAACATGTGAGAGACATCACACATGTGGAAGCACCCTCATCAACAACCGTTCGAAAGATATTACACTTCCGGTACGATGATTTAATATGAAAAGCCATGTGATGGGGGAGTATCTTCTTAAAATTAGTCATATCAAAAGTAATCAGAAGAGAATTTTTTGGATCAAAAGCCCCAATGGTAGTGAGCAAAGCACTGCGCTGAGTGGACAAGACAACAGTACCTCTAAAGCCGACATAGCACAAGGGCTCTGCGCCAGATCTTCCACAATCGAGTAGTTCTGGGCAGCCCTAGCATTTGGATTAATCGTCGATCGTTTAGAAGATGCTTTGGGCATCCGAGGCATAGACTCAACAGTAGGCTTGGTAATGTGAAGCGGCTCAGTAGCATCAGGAATATCCTTAGCTTTCAAAGACTCTTCTCCGCCGTAATCACGGGATCTCGTAGCGATTTCCGCGTGAGCACTCATCATGAAAATGTTCGATGGAATTTCCCCTTCCTGGGTGCCCCCAGAGGAAGCCCCAGGATTTTGATTCGCGCCAAAAACTAATTGTTGCCCTTGGGGAAAAGGTTTTGTTAACACAGCCTGGGAACTAGAAGAACCTTGCTAGGCTAACAAGCGCTGCACATCCTAAATTTTAGGGCAAAGGTGTGTAAGATGGTCTCCAACACATAGCTTGCATGGAAACTTCACTTTCCTTTTCTCCTTTGGACCCTCACCAACATGCTCGTTGGTTTTATTCGCATTACCCTTCCCGTTCTTGCCCTTTTTATTATTATTCCATCCCTTCTTCTTCCCTTCGGATTGTTGATTTCCTTTGGGATCAGAAGCTTGGACATCATTTATGGACAAAGACTGGGAAGGTGATGACTCAGCAGGCACAGCCTGACCAGAAGGAGCAGATTGCAAAGACAACTGCTGCAGTTGAGTAAGCAGGCTGGCTGCACCACTATTGATCGATCCAATCAGTCTGTCACCATGAGGACCGGGCTTAGTTTTAGATAAATCTAATTTGGAGCGAGGAGCATTGGGCAGATACTTGTGAAGGACCCCAGACTGAGAATATATCAATTCTAGCTGCTGGGCCCTAAAAATGGCCTGCTCCTCAGAAAATACCCCGGAGAGGGATACATCTTTCGAAATATTTGACTGCAGGGATTTTAGAAACCATTCCAAAAGGAATTCACCAGGAATATGAGCTTTAATAAGCCTCTTCCTTCTCCTCCATTCCTGAATATGGTCAGAAATGTGGGTTGCATCGTCCTGCTTAAAATTAGCTAGGAGTTCAGTCCCAGGGTCATATCGGATAGGCAACTAAAAATGGTTCAGAAATGTAACAGCCAGTTCTCCAAATGTAGCAAAACTTCCCCCATTTAGCTCAATATACCATTTGGCAACGTTTCCAGTTAGGGTGCGTTGAAATAATCTCAACCTAATCGAATCATCGATCAGCGAGTTCGAAGAACACCATAAATGGAAAGTAGTGATGTGGTCAGCCGGATCTTCTCCATTCTTGCCTTCAAACTTTGGAATGTCTGAAGGAAGTTTGGTGGGAACCGGAGGCCACCCCGGACTATAACGAATCGGATCATTAGTCAACTTCGATAGATCTGGCAAGTTTAACGTTGCCAGAAAAGGTAAGCGAGGCGGAGCCTGAGGATTCCATCCTTGATGGGATGGATTCCCAACATTCTGAAAAGAATACCCTAGATTTGATGAGGCACCAGGTTGCCAAAAAGGACTCGTAGAAAAAGGAGAAGAACCTCCTCCCAACGTAGAGTTACCAAAGCCCAGACCAGTTCCCCCCGCTGAAGTATGAAATGAAGAGGAAAGCCCCTGATAGGGGTTCCAGGCATTAGAAAGAGGAGAAAAGGTCTGATAAGCACTCAACGAAGGGAAATAAGTATTCCCTTGGTGACCAGCGTGAAACTGATTCCCTGCCCCCACTGTAGTGAATACAGGGTTCCATCCTGTAAAAGTGGTCGAATTCTGACCTCCAGACCAAGGATTGAAACTCTGGGTCTGAGAAGTAAACGGAAAGGACCCTAAAGAAGGATTGGAACTGGGAATGTGCCCAGTTCCAAAGGGGAACCCCTGAAAAGAAGCTGATCCACTAGCCATTTAAGACATGGGTGTAGATCCAGCTGCAGCAGCGGAAAAGGAAAAAGAAGGAATCCCACTAGTGGGCATTCCGAAACAGAAGGGACCAGAATGAGAAGCTTGTGCTTGGGTGAAACCAGAGCCAAACACAGCAGCACTAGAAGCAATCGAAGATAAAGCAATAGTGCCCCCTCCTTCAACAGAAGCAGGAGTCTGAATGCCTGAAGCACTCACAGCAGAAGCCACGTTCCCAGTCGTGGCTATCGAAAGGTATGAATAATATGGAGGATCTTCTGGTCTCTCTGACTCAGGTTCGATGTATTGCACAACGAACGGATAATCAGGAGGAAGAGGAGATGGACCTGACCCAGGAGGTTCAGGTAATTCCTCAATTTGAAAATCTTCTTCCTGAGGAAATAAAACTCGCGAGGTGAGCGGAACGCTCCTCTCGGAACCGACACCAAAATCAGCTATGAAACCTTCAGACCCTTGTGGAGGATCTCTCTCCACTACGTCAGACGTCACAGGGTGGTAACCACCTGCTAAATCACTCCTACGCCTTCTCGAAGAAGGCTCTGGACTCTCGGGAGATAACCCCCGGATTCTCCTCGATCGACGAGGCGCTTGATCAGCCACTTTAACAAATTTTAATTAGACTCAAAAAATATAAAGCTAAGCAAGCTAGGAGCAAAGAGCACTCACTATAAGAAAAATCCCTGAGATACAATCAAGCAAACAACCTTCAAGTATTTCCGCTCCGGGTGATGAGGACCGGACACCAAAATATAGGAAAGCGAAATATAGGACCTCCCGAAAGCAGTCTGGGATAATTACGGCCCAGGCCTACTAGCGAAGGTATCAGAAACAGTTACGCCGACCTCCTAACGACAGCCTTTGCCGGCTCAAGCACCCAAGCTTCGCAAGGGCACCCCCCAGAAGTACTGCTGAAAGTGATGCGACGTCTGCCTCAGGTACCACGGGTATTCCCCCCGCAGTCACCTGTGTGGAACCTAGGAGTGGCAACTATGGACACCAATCCGTATCAGAAGCTGGGCGGAACGGTCTTGAGGTCAGATTCAGCTAATCGGAGGGGGGGTATCCCTCTTCTCAACCTTCACTTCCCCTCGTGCTTGACTCTCTGGAGGAGAGCTTTCTCGGTCCACCTAACGGAGTTGGATTTCGCTCAATTAATCAACTTCTATGTTTTGTTTGAGCGGCCTTGGAGAGTTAACTCTCCACTCACCTAATCCAAGGCCCTACAACCTAGCTAGTTGGTGTATGACACTTAGAAAACTTGCTAGTTGATTTTAAATTAAATCGCTTATTTTAATTGGCTGTTATGTTAAGTCAAATGGATGTGGAAATGAAACTTATGCTGTTTTGACGCAGAAAGAAATTAATAAAAACCAAACTACATGTAAATGCAGTTATTGTCTTTCGATGAAAAGAAACTTCTACACAGGTTCTACGAGATTAAAAATTGTATTTTTCTTTTCAGATAACAAACTCACACTCACAAAAACTATGAAAATGACTAAATGCTTAAGTGCACCTGATGCAAATCACTACAAGCATGCAAATCCTAAGATGCAAAATCTCCTAAAGCAGAGTGAAATTTCCCAAAATTCCTTCAGTTTTATCTCTTTTTGGTTGTCCAGAAAGCTAGTTCCCAAAATCAAGAACTCTTAATATGAAGACACCAAAAACGCTTAAAAACAAGAGGAAGAAATCAACGACAACTCCTTTCCAAAATCAAGCCAAAATCCAAAGGCAAGAAACCTCAACAAAGCTTCAAAAGATACAAAGAAACGAAAACAAAAATGCAAAAACAAAAGCAAACAACAAAGCAAAATGTTTTTTGAGCTTTTGAATTTTATAAGGGAAGAGTTCGAAAAGACCAAGCAAAACTATAAAACCCCACGCCAAACAACACTGAATTTCAAGAAAAAACTTCAAAAATGCTCCAAATCTTATAGGGCTAACTAGTAGCAAGATCAATTTGAGAAAAAGAAGACAAGAAAACTCAGCCACTCAGCCTAGAATAATAGTACAACCTTGCCGCAAACAAAAACTTCAAAGAACCAAGAAAGACTCCTCAAAAGTTGCAACAAGACCTAGCCGACTGAACTCAAGAAAAACAACCAAGAGACGGGCAAAAATCGTAGTGCAAAGCAAAACACAAAGATAGGAAAGAGTAAATGAGCAGGAGCTCTCTGTTTTGATGAAGCAGAACAGCCAAGAATCCCCAGAAAGAGATCTTGGTACTCAAACCAGAAATGCCAGCACAAGAAACAAGACTTTGCCAAAAAGACTAGTTTTCAATCAAACAAGAGAGAGAAAAGACCAAAGACCACTTTCTTCACAATCCAGAGGGTACAAAGACACTGCAGGAACAGGTCTCCACAGACAGAAAGGACTAAAAAGCCAAGAAATCCAAAATTTCAAACTCTGCCTAGGTATACGCAACTTCACAGTTTAGCAACAAGTGTGCATACACGACTGTGATAAAGGAAACACGCGTATACGCGACTCCCTTTAACAAAAGATGCGTGTATACGCGACTGTGTGCAGACAAACCCGCGTATATAAAGGTAAAGAATGAAAAACAAAAAGGATCAAGCCTGGATAAGAAACCAGGACTTCAGTCTGACTGAGAAAGAGTAAATTGGACTGGAAATAAAAGTTAAAACTGTTGGAAACCTATCAAACAGCTGAAACCACCCAACAGGGAAATCACAAGAATGCGATCCCCAGCGGAGTCACCAGTTTTGTTTCGGGGAAAATCACCCTAGAGGTTTGTTGGGTTACAACCTCCACAGAGCAGGGCATGCTACTCAAGAAGGACTCACACAACTATACATGTTCATGAAAAACTAAATAGAGCAGATCGAGGAACTTACGCGTAGGTCCTACGGTTGAATCAGATCCCGCGGGGTCCAAACCCCCATCAACCCTTCCTCCTTCTTAACCTGAAAGACAAGAAGAAACAATCACGAAGAACTGGTTGTACAGCATATATCTACTCTAAATGTTAGTGAAATCCATATGAAACATTAGATAAACCATAATAAATGCTTAAATAACAATATTCTCATATATGCAAGCAGACACTAACACGTATATTTCGGGAACAAGATGGTTCTTCTGTATTATAAATAACATGTACAGAAATAACGAGTGGAGAGATCACCTGAATCCTTCCATGATCTTCGAGCAGACCGTCGTCCGGATCCATCCCACCCTTGCCTCGCTAAGATTCCTTCCGAACTGGTGCATACGAGATGACATATAGAGAGATGAGCATATCCAAGAAACAAGGGTTTCCTGTAATGAACTGGGAAGTGCAGGAGGCACGGGAATTTAGACTTGGATAGAGGATTCCAACAGAGTATAATGTCAATAATTTCTCTCTCCCTTAGGCCATGCACATGAGGGGCTTTTATACTCCCTCAAAGTAGTTTCAACAGTTGGAAACAGTTGGCCACGTGCTGGGGTGGTTGAACTACCAGAGTAACCATCAACCCATCCCGAAAATAGGAATTTTTTATATATTTTTTAATAATTTTAATGGCATACGCGGAAAAGTACACGTGGACTCGCGTATACACGCGAAAAAGTCTGGGCATAACCGCGTATGGGGATTTTAACACTGTTTTTTAGTGAATTTTGTCCAAGTCTGTAGGAATGGGTGCCCAAAGCCATAAAAGCAATCATGAATCATATGAAGGTGAGAAATGATGCTATAACAATAGGATCTACGGGAACTTGAGAGTGAGAAGGACCAAAAGAAGCATGTTAAGTTAATCAAGGAAAAGACTTGTAAAGATAAAGTCTCGACTCAAAATGAGTTGGATTTGAGGGTATTTCTTTTTATGGAGGTTCTTCCTCAATCAAAATAAAACTAGGTGGAAGAATTTCACTGTGAGACCCAAGATATATTTCAGGTGGTTGAATGCGCGGTAAAAGGGAAGAATCAATGGATACGGATGACTGAGGAGCGACCGATACAGGAAAGCTTTCTTGTTGTTCGACTTCAGGATCTAGATGTTCTGGTAAAAGAACGATGGGATATGGATCAACTTCTAGTTGAACAATGTCAGGTTCTGGATGTATGGTCTCACTGATTGGAACTTCAGTTTCCATGTTGTGGCTCATTTGCATTTTCGTTTATTTTAATTTTCAAAATACAAAAAAATCATATATGATGAAATGAAAATCCTTCATATGTGTGAAAGTCATTTTGTAATTCTCATATTGATCAATTAATATGTTTTCAAAGCATGTGAAGGTGGGACCGAGAGTTCCAAATAATACTCGTGCGAGTTGGCAAGCCAGATTAAAGCAGGTTCCATTTTATAAAGATAAGTGGGAACCCACGGGCATAAACAACCCGCAGGTTAGTCAGAGAGGTGCCTCTACAGTTGACCCCGTTGACTAATGGCAGATCAAGAATTGACGGTACCCGTTCACTACGGGGGTAGCACTCCGCCAAAAGCTCCATACCCTTGAGCGATCCCGCAATGACGTATGCATCTAGTTGGCAGAAAGTCACCTGTCATTGTCATATGTACCATTATTTGTCTGTTTAAGCATTAATTCAACATTAATGTTTGAACTCCATTCCACTTATTTAAAGGATTCAAGTCTTTGTTTCTCCTATCAGTCTCTTATTCCTAGTCATCCATGAAGTCATTCTGGTCATTCCATTTTCTTATTTCCACATACCATTGTTAGCCACCCTGCATCATTCCATGGCTAAGCAATCTTCCTTGTCCGTCTCTTCAAGCCACATCCCTCTCATGGATACTGAGTAATATATTTAGGACACCATCTGCACCATTAAACATTTTCCCTTTTACCAGCAAGTTATCTTGAATGAGAAAAATTCCCCCATCTATTCAACTATGGCTAATTCTAGTGTTCTCTCTACATGCATCCCCAAAACATATCTTTTCCAAAAATTGTACGTTGGTTAGTGTCTGTGTTGTATCACAGTAAATTCTTTGTAATGAATTTCTTAGGTGAAAAAGTTCTTCAGGTTTCATCCCAGTTAATTCACCAAGCCCTGTGTTATCTTGACTTTGAGTCTTATGTTCAATTCATTGATGAGTCACTGGTAGCATTCTATGATCATCTTGCAGGACAAGAGCTTAACCAGTTCATCTCCTTCTTGAAGTCGAATTTGGAGCAATTTGCAACAGATGATAAAGAATTCCGATTGGATAATTTCGATGCAAAGGTTAGGCCAGTGTTACAACTTATGTCAAATATTCTTGGAAAAGAAGATTCCACTCAAGTTGATAGGTCAATGGATGCAGTCTAAAGTAGTGTTGGATATTTCCTCTTACTGGAAAGAGGCTATTAATACTTAGCTCATGAGTTTATCCATCACTGGGTCCTTCAAGTTCCCCTTACTTATCACTTATCTATTTTTGTATCAAAATGTAGAGGAATTTTTACATTTGAGATTGAATATAAGGGATGAAAATAAGAAAATGCAATCGGTTATTTTCTGGATTGATATAGTAATAAATGAACCAGATGAGGGAGCGATATTTTATTTTTCTACCTCTTTTATACTAGTTTCTTATAAGGTTTTAAATGGTGTTCCTCCTCCTTGTTTCTTGCCCAAAGCTCAGGAGTGTCTTCAGTTAAGTAATGCTTGTAAATTTGGGGATTGGTTTGTATATCAATATTATTCAGAGATTAGATTATATTGTGCAGGAATAGAACCTTATAGATTGCCAACTTTTGTCCCTATGAGGTTGTTTTCATTAGAATTTCTTAGACAAATTCTAAACGTAGATCAAGTTCATTTTTTTTGAAGAAGGGTCATTTATTTAAATTGCTTATGTCTGTGGGTCCATTTGTAGTAAATATGAGGTAAGAATTTAATGAAGATAGCAAGATGTTGGAAGATATGCACTTATTGTTAGGTGATAAATGGGCCCATGACCCCCACATCGTGATTTCTAACAGAATGGTTGAAAATGGCTACTCTTCTTTCATTCATGAAAATAAGCCTAAACTTGAAAAATTGGCTAACAAAAGTTTTGCAGATTCTATTAGTTCTAGCACACAGACCTCTGTCATCTTAGAGAAATTGGGCAAAAGAAGTAAAAAAGCAGCTGTTGATTCTGAAGATGAGGAACAAAGAGGCGAGAAGAGGGCAAGACTGATTGAGGAAATATCAAGCACTAAGCCTAGTTTCATGCTTCAGTTAGGAGATGAACATGTACCAGCTTCACCTACAAGACATCGAGATGTGCAAGATCAAATCCCTTTGATCAAGCAGGTTTTTGCTCAGATTGCAGAGAGGAATCAAAAGATGAAAGCTAGTATGGAAGCACAAGAAGAATATCAGATTACTTCAGACCAGACTAGATTATTTACTTCCATGGACTTAGAAAAATATCAGTTTAAAATTGACTTTTCTCACCCATCTGAAATGACAGTAGGGTCATCAAGTAGTTTTAAAACTGTAAATTTGGCTGTTGATGTGAAGAAAATTCCTTTACCTGATAAAGTTAATTTACATATGCAGACAGGGAAATTTATTGTTAGTGATTTAACCAAGTCCAGCGCAGCTACTCAAAAGGCATAACAAATGCTAGCAAAATTGATCAAACAATTGAAATTGGAAAAGGCCAATTCTAGAGATATGTCAACTTAGAATGAAGAATTGAAAAATATTATTGAAAAGATTGGTGTGAATCCTAATGATAAGTCAGTTGTACAAATATTGCTACAGAGTGCTGAGTCAGAGATAAATGTGTTGAAGAAGAAATTAAAGTTTCCCACTGAAGAACACTCAATGGAAGCAGAGGTAGCAGAGGTTATGAATGAGAAAGAAAATATTTTACAATAGTTGTTACAAAAAGAGGAGGAGGTCTCTATGTTAAAGGAGTATGTCCTTAACTTGCAAACTCAAATTGATTCTCCTTCTTGTACTATTGTCATGCCATCCAGAACTGATGACCTAGTAGCAAGGTTATCTTAGTTGAGTACAGAGTTGAAAATGGAAGAAAAGGATCTCAAGAAGGCTCAGAGCGACTTGGAGACAATGACTAAGATAATGCAGTCTCAAGAAGCAGAAGTTAATAAATACAGATCATATTGTCACAACAAATAATGAGATTAAGAGTTTAAAAGGAAAAATTGAAAGGAAATATAACTCTGAACCAAGAAAAAGACATTATATGGAATGAGATCATTGAAGCTATGAGAACAACTTGGGAGTCCCTGATAATGGTGTCAGAGGAAAAGAATATTATCAGATACTTAGATGAAAAGGTCATGGCAAATAAACAGAAGACTCTTAATGAAGCCTTATGGGTAAAGAAGTTCATTGATTTCATCAATTCTAAAATAAATCAAGAGTTGGAAGAAAATGAAATTAAAGACATGACATTACGTGTCCTAGAGATTAATAAGTTAATAGTAAAAAATTGTTGCACGAAGTCATCAAAGAAGAAGTTGGCAGAGATTAAACAAGTCGTAACCAGGTTTGATAACATATTCGACAAAAGGGCCAGAGTAGGATTGCCTTCATGCTGGGATCTCAAAGGTAGTATTTTATCATGGGATTATTATGAGCCATTATTAGTGCTAGCGAAGAGTAAAATTGATAATACCCATTAGAAGAACGCTATCTTGAAAGGAGCCAAAATTATTGATTTATTGCAGAGGCATTTTCAATTGCTTTGGATGGTAAAAAACTTGTTCACAGAATGACCTACTTTTAGCAAGTCACAAACTTCTGGCTAGAATATCATAAATTGATCAATTCTCCCAAAACTGGCATCAAGATATGGAATAAGTGTAGAGCATGGATGAATGATCCACCTAGTGACACCTCAGCATCACAAAAGGACACGTCAGCAAATCCGGAGAATACAGTGGTAGCCAGTCAAATTCAAATTTAGTCGATAGATTGAAGCTTTAGTTTTAGTTATCTTTTTAAAAAGGATCCATATTGTAATGAAGTTGTTAAATTAACATGTAATAGGTAGTTTATGCAGTTTTAGGAAGTTAGAACAATTACAAGTAGTTTTCAGCAGTTACAACTGCTTTGCATTGTATTTAAAGTAAGGAAAAAGAAAGAGGAGTGTTCCAAGTTTTGGAACTCTAGATGACCATAGATTTTGTACTGAATTATCTTAAAATTGATGAAAGAAGATCAAGTTTCTTGCACCTGTTGATGTTGATGCATTTTTCTAGTTTCATCATATGTTTATTCTTCTATGAATGAGGTGAATTAATGTAGCTGCAGGTTTCTTTTTGCAGTTTGTAAGTAAGAGTTAAATGTCATTAATGTCCGCTCCCTCACTCCAAATATTTTCTCTCTATAAAGTTCTTTCTGAGATTTAAAGTGATAGATTCTGTTATCTAGCATATCATTTCCATTCCATTCTCTTCCTTCCATTTCAAGTAATATCAGTAGATAATGGCATTGTGAAATCTTTCATTATATAAGTTATAAATAAGTAATTTCCAAAGGTGTTAAACAAAGACCATCTGATATCTTAATTTTGTGACATATATATATATATATATATATATATATATATATATATATATATATGTCTTGAGCACAAATTCCTTATCATAGCCAAGGGATGGTTTCTTGTGATACAAATTTTTTTGGCGCCATTGTCGGGGAATGAAGAAGTGAAGTTCATTTCCCTGGGTTTTCTTTCTATTTCCTCTTGTTATTAAGTGAAGAGGAAATATTCAGCTATGTTTATTCTTTTTAGAATTCTGGCTTTCAAAAGGCCACACACGAGGTCAGATACCTCACAGTAGAAAGTCTCTACTTTTTCAGATCCAGAAAAATTGGTTTCTAAAAAAGTTCAAAGGCCAAAAACCCCTTCAACACCTGAGCCTACATTGTATGCTCCTAGCAGCAATTCTCATAATCCCTTATTTGAAGTTATTTCCAAGGAACTCTCTTTCTTGGAACAAGATTCTCCTTCCATACCCACTCATTTTCAGGAACCCAAGTTAGAAGAACATTCTTTAGAGTCTATTTCTTTTACCTTTACACAAGTTCAACCAAATATAATAGCTGGTTCTTCTGCCATCGTTCATCAACCCACTCCCATATCAACCTTCTCACCACCTTCCTTCACTTTTACAGCAAGTTCATCAACCTCAACCACTCAGGGAGTAGTTAACCAAGGTGTCAATATGGTAGCACTAGCTTTCCTAATGAATAGATATGCACCTTTAACTCTTCCACAACCAATGAATGCCATGCCTCAAGAATACCTTAAATTACTTCCTCGTTTCACTGGAGAAGATGAAGTAACTGTAGAACAAAATTACCTCTGTTTTTCAATTTTGCAGAGAATTTAAATGTTGAACATCTGGACGTTGTGATGAGACTATTTGTGCAGTCTCTAAAACGAGAGGCTAGAAAATGGTTCAAAATTTTACCAAATGCTTCGATAAATAACTGGGATGAGTTGGAAACTCAATTTACTCAGAGATGGGGAGAAAAGAGAGGCCATAGTTGGAGCAAAGGTAGTTTTTGCTGGGACTTTTGAAGCTGAATTTAGTTTTACATTGAGATAAAGAAGAGCCCCAACTCTTGAAAAAATATAGATTGATGCATTGGAGATTGAGGCTAACATGACTGCAGCTGGAAAAATTAAAGAGAAGCAGTGAGTTCAAGATAAGGGAAAAGAAAAGGAAGAATCACCACAGGACCAAAGAATTGATGATATGACAAAGGTGATAAAAAATTTGTCAAACAAGCTAGTAAATATGGAGTTAGAAATTAAGAACTCCCAAATAAATGCACAACAAAATGGAGGAGGATTCAATCCTCAATTCAGAAAACAACCCTTGAAAATTTTGTAGAGGGGGAGAAGAGATCAAGACCAAGTCCAAGCACCACTGCACATTGAAGTAGCGCCTGCAGAGTCAACAGAGGAGGATCAGAAAGAAGTTGAAGATTAAATATTTTTTATATACATAAGAGAAGATGAAGAAGATGAATAATGTGAAGGAGAATATGCTGAAGCAGAGGTGTATTTTGATCAGGATGAGATGGATGAGTATTGTAGGCAATTTACATATTTTATGCAAGTTGAGTTGCATAAGAAGTATGATTTGATATCTAGAAAAAGGTCCACGGTACAATATGATGAATGTGAACAACAAGATTCTGTTCCTTCTCCAATGGCGACTCCACCACGAAAGAAATCAGTAGTACAAGTAGAAAAAGGAAAACAACCTGTGAATTCAGTGAACAGAACATAAGTGCAACAAGCTGAATCCTCCCCAAAAAAGTCTGTTGATAATAATATTTTGGAGAAGGTAGTTCGTGTACCTGAACAAGTTTCAAATCCTAGAAGAACAGAAGAAGAACCTGAGAAGAATTTCAAGCAGATTCAAGCTTTCAGTTTATCAAAATAACTGGAGAAGGTCAAGATTTAGGAACCTCTCCTTGAATTAGCTAAAACACCAGGTTACAAAAAAGAAATTGTTGAATTCACTAATCTCTCACAGATTGAAGACATAGGTGATACCATAAATTTGCAAGAAGAAAAGACAATATTCACTTTTGGTCCTCATGTTGAATAAGTTGATTCTTTTGTTCCTCCATTTTACATTTCATTGCTTCTTCATGATTTTCTCCTCCACAATTGCATGTTAGATTCAGGTTCTTCTCACAACCTTATGCCATTGTCTGTTATGAAAGAATTGAATTTAGAGATCACTAAACCATACAGAGACCTATACTCTTTTGATTCTAAGAGGGTGAAGTATATTTGGCTCATCAAAGACATGGTAATATCTCTGGCTCAAATTCCAGCGAAGAGTATTATGATGGATGTAGTGGTTGTTGATATTCCAGCCAGATTTGGAATGCTCTTGTCAAGATCTTGGGGAGAAAAGTTGGGAGGAGTTTTAAAACTGGACTTCACTTATGCTATCATTCCTATTTTCAATGGGGAAGAACAAAGGTTGTATAGAGAAACAATATTTGTGAATACTTCCACAAAGAAAGATACAGGAAATTCCTCAATTTACGGTCAGGAAAAAGAAGATCTTTCTTGTTTTTTGCTGCATGAAGATGTAGAATTTGCTAAAGACACAAAAAAGCAGCTCTCTTCAGTAATTGTACACCAGGAGTTGTATTCAAAAAATGTTTTGAAATGCTATTTTGATGGTGCCTACTCAAAAGATGGCACAGGAGCTGGAGTCCTATTGATATCTCCGGAAGGTAATTTCATGCCTTTTTCTTTTAAGTTAGAATTTGATTCAACAAATAATGTAGCGGAATATGAGGCTTTGATCCTAAGTCTACAAACTGCCAAATAAATGGGAATTCAATGTATGTATTTTTTTGGTGATTTTGAATTAATTATAAAGAAAATTAAAAATTGATGTCAAACTAAGCATCCTAGGTTGAGATCCTATACGAACGAAGTTTGGGATTTGATTGAAAATTATTTTGAAGCTTTCAATCTACATTTTGTTCCAAGGGAAGAGAATAGGTTGTAAAATTCATTGGTAGTAGCAGCTATCACTTTCAAGCCACCTATAAATCCGAGACTACGGTATGAGATTGAAATCAGACACATGCCTTCCATGCCTAACAATGTGAAGCATTAGCAGGTGTTTGAAGATGATGAGTAAATAAATCACTTCTTGACCATGGTCGAAAGTTTTGAAGATGTTGAGATAGATCAAGAAGAAGAACTGATAGAGCAGAAAGGAGAATTAAGAAGTTTGAAGCAGTCAATAGGTGAGCAGGAGATTATCTAATTAAAAGACAATGTACTTCCTAAGGGGTTGGTTCCTCTTGAAATATTATTTGATTCCAATGATGTTGCTCTCAATTCAAAGAAGGTACATCGAGAAGGAGAGATGGAAGACTATAATTTGGGAACCCAACAGGAGCCAAAGATGGTGAAATTATCCAAAGGTGTTCCAAAATATTATAAAGAGAAATACATTGATCTCTTCAGGAACTATATGGGTGTGTTTTCCTAGACATATGAAGACCTAAAACATATGACAAAAGTATAATTCAGCACAAAATTCTGTTGAAGGAAGGAATTAAACCTCACAGATAGAAGCATAGACAGATCAATCCATTGTTTCTAGCTCTAATTGAGAAGGAAGTGAGGAAATTACTACAAGAAAAAATTATAGTCCCTCTCAGATATTCAGATTGGGTTTCAATTCTAGTTCCTGTAAGGAAGAAGAATGGAAAGATAAGGTTGTGTGTAGAATTCAGAAACTTGAACAGAGCATCCCTAAAGGATAATTATCCATTGTCGAAAATGGATTATGTATTACAAAAAGTGACAGGAGCTTACAAATTGTCTACGATTGACGGATTCTCAGAGTATAATTAGGTAGTAGTGGAAAAAGAAGATCAAAAGAAGACTACTTTCACAATGCCTTGGGGCACCTTCATGTATGCAAGGATGTCGTTTGGCCTTATGAATGCAAGTGTAACATTTTAGAGGGCCATGGACATAGAGTTCGTGGGTGACAAGCTTGTGGTTATATATCTGGATGATGTAACCGTCTTCTCTTGGTTAGATGAGGAACATTTGGAACATTTGCAGAAGAATTTTGAAAAATGTAGGAATTTCGGTGTGCCATTAAACCCCAAGAAGTCTTTATTTGCCTTAGAAGAAGGTAAAATATTGGGTCATATAGTTTCAAATCAAGGAGTAAAAATTGATCCAACAAAAGTAGAGGCCATTCAGAAGATTCTTCTACCCAGAAGTAAGAAAGATATCCAGAGATTCTTGGGAAAAATAAACTTTCTAAGGAGATTTGTGCCTAATTATGTTGAGATTGTGAGAAGCATAATGGATATGTTGAAGAAAAATGCAGAAGTAAAATGGGATAAAGAAGCAAGAGAAGAGTTTTCTAAAATCAAGGAAGCATTACAGGAAGCTCCAGTTCTGATCATCCCAGACCATCAGAAACCCTTTCAGGTATTCTCATTTGCGCCCCTTCCACTATTACTGCTGTATTGTTGTAGAAAAATGAAGATAGTAAGGAGCAGCCATTAACATTTTTCAATAAATTTCTCAGGGATTTTGAGCTCAAATATAATATTTTGGAGAAAAAAGTATATGTGTTGGTCAAAGCACTGAAGGCCTTTAGGACATATGTGTTACAGTCTCAAATAATAGATTATGTACCTAATTCTGCAGTAAAAGATGTGTTGGTTTAGAGTGACATTGAAGGTAAAAGGGGAAAATAGATAACAAAAATCCAAGAATATGATTTGGATATCAAACCCACTAAGTTGGTCAAGGAACAAGTTCTAGCGAAGTTGTTAATAGAAACAAATTTTCAAGCCTAGGGAATTAATCTGTTGGCACCAGTAGATGAAGTTGTTAATGAAGAAGACTAGAACAAGTCCAAGACAGGTATCCAATATAAATTCTTGTGCTCTGATTGGTATAAAGATATTGTGCATTACTTGTGTTTCTTTTCTTGCCCAACTTCACTAAATAGAACAAAATACAGATCTCTCAAGCTCAAATCTCAACCATATGTCATAGTGGAAGGAAAATTATACTGGAAAGATCATGCTAGTATTTTGTTGATGTGTTTCACTGAAACATAATCTACCGAAGTTACCAAAGAATATCATGAAAGTCTGTGTGGAGTAAATTATAGTTGGAAGGTCACTGTTCATAAGATTCTCAAGTCAGGCTTCTATTGGCCAACCCTATTTTCAAATGTTTTCAGAATGATCAAAAGTTGTCAGAAGTGCCAATTGTTTGCTGAAAAAAAAAAAAACTTGCTCCATTGCCTCTCATCCCAGTATTCATTGAAGACCCTTTTAGGCAATGGGGATTGGAATTTATTAGAGAAATCAATCCACCATCAAGTGGATAGTTTAAGTGGATTCTAACTACCACTGATTACTTTACAGAGTGGGTTGAAGCAATCCCCGCCAAAAAGGCGAATGACCAAGTAGTGATGAAGTTTCTGGAGGAAAACATTTTCAGTAGATTCGGATGTCTAGTCAAAATTGTGACTGATAATGCCCAGGTATTCAGATCTACTCGTTTCATTAATTTATGTCAAACATATAATGTTATTCTATCACATTCCACAATGTATCATCCCCAGGGGAATGGATTGACAGAGTCTTCAAACAAGACTTTAGTCGGAATCTTCAAGAAGACAATCACTGAGAATCAGAAGGATTGGGATATAAAGTTGAAGTTTTCTCTCTGGGCAGTTCGAGTTACTACCAGGAGATCTACTGGTAAGTCTCCCTATGAACTGGTTTATGGAACTCAAGCATTATTTCCCACTCAGCTGGCCAAACCAGTGATTTATTTCCTTCAAGAAGCCCAAGAAGAACCTAATGCTCTGATAAGAAGATTGAACATGGTAATTGAGTTAAGTGAAAAAATAAACAAATTCAGGGATAATTTAATTACTTATTAGGAAAAGATGAAGTCTATATTTGATAGGAAAGAAAAATAAGTCCTTTTCAAGAAGGAGATTTGGTACCGAGGTCGGACATTACATGAGAAGAAAAAGGAAAGCATGGTAAATTTGACCCTCTCTCGTATGGTCTATATATAATTTCTGAGACAAGGTCAAATAACACATTCATTTTGGAAAACCTATATGGAGAGCCAATACAACTACCTGTGAATGGGCAGTACTCGAAACACTATTTCCAACATTAAGAATTCAATGGTCACCATTGTAAATACCAAGATTGTTCACTGGTCATATACCACCAAGAAATATTTGACTCCATGCCCGAAGTGAAGGAACTAATTTGTGGTTCTTAGCGTTTCGTGGCAAAAAACACTATCCCTAGGTGGAGCTAGATTTTGTGGCTTATTTGCAATTTCCTTTATTTTATTTTCAAAATATAAAAAAAACATATATGATAAAATGAAAATCCTTCATATGTGTGAAAGTCATTTTATAATTCGCATATTGATCAATTAATATGTTTTCAAAGCATGTGAAGGTGGGACCTAGAGTTCCAACTAATACCCGTGTGAGTTGGCGCACGAGATTAAAATCTGTTCCATTTGATGAAGATCAACGAGAACTCGCAGGCACAAACATCCCGCAGGTTAGCAGGAGAGGTGCCTCCATAGTTGACCCCACTGACTAATTGCAGATCAAGAATCAACAGGTCTCGTTCACTGTGGGGGAAACACTCCGACGAATGCTCCGTACTCCCGAGTGCTCCTGGAGTGACATATGCATCCAGTTGGCGGAAACTCATATGTCATTGTCATATGTATCGTTACTTGTCCGTCTAAGAATTAATTCAACATTAATTTTCGAACTCCATGCCACATAATTAAAGGATTCAAGTCTTTTTCTTCTTTTATCAGTCTCTAATTCTCAGCCATCCACGAAGTCATTCTGGTCATTTTATTGCTTATTTCCACATACCATTGTCTGCCACCCTACATTATTCCATGGCTAAACAATATTAGTTGTCCATATCTTCTAGCCATATCCCTCTCATGGACACTGAGAAATATATTCGAGACACCATATGCACCATCGAACATTTGCCCTTTTACCAGCAAATTATCTTGAATGAGAAAAATTCCCCCATCTATTCGACTATGGCTAATTCTGGTGTTCTCTCTTCATGCATCCCAAAAACATATCTTTTTCCCAAATTTGTGCATTAGTTACTGTTTGCATTGTATTGTGGTAAATTCTTTGTGATGAATTTCTTAGGTGAAAATGTTCTTCAGGCTTCAGCCCAGTTAATTCACCAAGCTCTGTGTTATCCTGAGTCTGAGTCTTATGTTTAGTTCACTGATGAGTCATTGGTAGCATTCTATGATAATCTTGCAGGACAAGAGTTTAACTAGGTCATCGCCTTCTTGAAGCTGAATTTGGAGCAATTTGTAGTAGATGATAAATAATTCGCTTAGAGAATTTTGATGCAGAGGTTAGGTCAATGTTACAATTTCTTTGAAAGATTCTTGGAAAAGAAGATTCCGCTCAGGTTGACAAGTTAGTGTTGGTATTATTTTCCATGATGATGCAGTCTAAAGTAGTGTTGGATATTACATCTTACTGGCAAGAGGCTATTAATACTCATCTCATGAGCTTATCCCTCACCAGTTCCTTCAGGTTCCCATCACTTATCACTTATCTATTTCTGTATCAAAATGTAAAGGAATTTTCACATTTGGGATTGAATTTAAGGGATGCAAATAAGAAATGGAAGTCAATGTTTTTCTGGACTGATATAGTAAGAAATGAACCATATGAGGGAGGGATGTTTGATTTTTTTACCTCTTTTATGCCAGTTTCTTATAATGTCTTAAATGGTATTTTCCTCCTTATTTCCTGCCCAAAGCTCATGAGTGTCTCCAGTTAAGTAATGCTTGTAAATTTGGGGATTGGTTTGCCAATGAAGATTATTCATAGATTAGATTATATGGAGCAGGAATAGAACCTTATAGGTTGCCAACTTTTGTCCCTATGAGGTTGTTTGCATTGTAATTTATTAGAAAAAGTATGAATGTAGATCAATTTCATTTTGTTCCAATGAAGAAGGGTTATTTATTTAAATTGCCTATGTCTGTGGGTCCATTTTTATTAAATATGAGGCAATAATTTAATGAAACTAGCAAGATGTTGGAAGATATGCACCTATTGTTAGGTGAGAAATGGGCCTATGACCCTCACACGGTGATTTATAACAAAAGGGTTGAAAATGGCTACTCTGCTTTGATTCATGACAGTAAGCCTGAACTTGAAAAATTGGCTAAATTTTTTTTTGTAGATTCTGTGAGTTCCAGCATACAGACCCCCGTCATCTCAGAGAAATTGGGAAAAAGAAGTAAAGAAACAGCTGTTTATTATGAATATGAGGAACAGAGAGCTAAGAAGAGGGCAAGAGAGACTGAAAAAATACCAAGCACTAAGCCTGGTTTCCTCCTCTAATTAGGGGATGAATAGAATGTACCAACTTCACCTACAAGACATGGAGATGTTCAATATCAAGTCCCTTTGATCAAGAAGGTTTTTGATTAGATTTCAGAGAGGAATTAATATATGTAAGCTAGTATGGAAGCACAAGTAGAATATCAGATTTCTTCTGACCGAACTAGATTATTTACTTCCATGGACTTAGAAAAGGATAAATTTAAAATTTATTTTTCTCACCTATCTAAAATGACAATAGGGTCATCAAGTATTTTTAAAACTATTAATTTTACTCTTGCTGTGAAGAAAATTCCTTTACCTAATAAAGTTAATTTACATATGTAGGCATGGAAATTGATTGTTAATTATTTAACCAAGTCTAGTGCAGCTACTCAAAAGTTAGAACAGATGCTAGGAAAAGTGATCAAGAATTTGAAATTAGAAAAGGCCAATTCTAGGGCTCTATCAACTCAGAACGAAGAATTGAAAAATATTATTGTAAATATTGGGGTGAATCCTAATGATAAGTCAGTGGTACAAAAATTGTTATAGAGTGCTGATTCATAGATAAATGTGCTGAATAAGAAATTAAAGCTGTCCACTGGAGAACACTTAATGGCAACAGAGGTAGCATAGGCTGAGAATGAGAAAGAAAATGTTTTACAACAGTTTTTACAAAAAGAGGAGGAGGTCTATAAGTTAAAGGAGTCTGTTCTTAACTTGCAAACTCAAATTGGTTCTCATTCTTGTAGTATTGTCATGCCATCCGGAATTGATGACCCAACATCACGGTTATCTCAGTTGAGTACAGAGTTGAAAATGGAAGAAAAGGATCTCAAGAAGGCTCACAGCGATTTGGAGACAATGACTAAGATAATGCATGCTCAAGAAGCATAATTTAATAAATAAAAATTATAATGTTAGACAAAAGATAATGAGATCAAGAGTTTAAAGGAAAAATTGAAAGGAAATATAACTCTAATCCAAGCAAAAGACATTGTATGGAATCAGATCATTGAAGCTATGAGAACAGCTTGGGAGTCCCTGATAATAGTGTCATAGGAAAATAATATTATCAGAGACTTAGAGGAAAATGTTATGGAGGATAAACAGAAGACTCTTAACAGAGCCTTATGGGCAAACAAGTTCATTAATTTCATCAATTCTAAAACAGATCAAGAGTTGGACGAAAATGAAATTAAAGACATGATATTATGTGTACTAGTGTTGTGAAACCAATTCCAAAAATAGAAGAAAAGAGATATCAACGCCTTAGAAATAAGCCACTTTGAGGGGGAAACCTCCAATACATTACATGAATGAACAATTCTTGGATGGTACAAATTACAAAACCTCCTTTCGATATATAGGAGTCCATGGGGCCACAATGTAATCCTAGTGGGGCCACAATGTAATCCTAGCCGACCTAACAATAATAATTTAAAGGCAGAATAATAACAATATGGGGGTTATAGGGGTACAATAATAACAATAAGGGGGTTACACTAACAACAATAAGGGAATATACTAGTAATATAGGGACCCAACATGCCCCTCTCCTTCAAAAAAGTGTTTTCCTCAACGCTTGAGTAGCTCTTGGTGATTTTGTATAAAATTATCCTCCTCCCATGTAGAATCTTCAGTGGGTAAGTTCTTCCACTTGATGAGATACTCTGAAAATGATCGAATTAGTAGCTATCGAGTTCTTGTTTCTGTGACCGCTTCAGGTTCCAATATGATTTTTCCTTCCTCATCAAGTTCGGGAAATATTGTTTGAACTAGAATATTTTCACCTATAACCTTCTTTAAGCATGAAACATGGAAAATTGGATGCACTCGTGAAGAAGTAGGAAGCTCCAATTTGTATGCCATAGTAACAATATTTTGCAACACCTTGTAAGGACCATAGTACTTTGGCGATAATTTATTATCCTTCTTAGCTTGCTCGAGGGAGATTTTTTTGTATGGTTGTAGCCGTAAAAATACCCAGTCTCCTACATCAAAAATTCTATTCGATTTTGTGCCAAA